>BRDA01026604.1:0-19567 GCA_036984385.1 Crenuchus spilurus
AATATTGACATTTGCCATCTCCACATTATTGCATTCAGTTTTTATTCACAATTTGTTTAGTGTCCCAACTTTTTTGGAATCCGGTTTGTACTATTTGCCTTCACAAAAGGAAAAACAGTGTGTATCTGTTATTTTATATTAGTTACGTATGTATAACAGTCAGGGACGTGCGGTCGTCATCATGACAAGAAAAAAAATGAGAACATAAAATGAATATTAATATTTGTTCACTGATCTTTATGACTAATTTTGAACATTTTTATAGTCAAAATCGCTGAAATTGCATATTTCTTTTTCAAATACAAAGTTGAAACGCGAGGTGCGGCAGCAACGAGCCTCACCTCACCTCTGAATGGCAATCCATCACAAACTGGGTTGATACATGCAGTTGGCGCGTGTCTGTTGCCGTATCGCTGCATGTCGCCAATATAATGTTTGCATAGACGTTTATATACCCTGATTTTCCACAGCCTGGCTAATGTCTTTAACCCTTTACGTTTAATGTGTGTTAGTGACATATTTAGTTTTGCTGATGGGACATAAAACCGCAGTGAAAAGGCACAGCGTGAGGCAGGGCAGTACTCCACCGCACTGAAGGGGGGCGTACGTGAGCCAATGGCTGCTTGTTGCTGCTGTGCTTTTACTGAGGCGAGTGAGAGTCATGTGCATGGAGGCTGCAGAGCAAATGCCGCTTTCTCTCGCTGCTGTAATTGTAATGTTTTTTCTTATCTTTACGTACCTTTAATATGTAGCGTGTGTGTGTGTGTGTGTGTGTGTGTGTGTGTGTGTGTGTGAAGAACGCTGATGAGATACGAAATAACTAGTAGCCAATTGAATAAGCTCCCTTTTGGGTTTATATATTTGTAAAGCCGACTCTAAAGGAGTCAGTGCCTCACCAACCATGAACCTCACCACACATCACTGATAACAGTAGTTTCGTAGTGGTTTGTTTAATAATAAGGTTTAAGATAACAGAATAATATGCTGTAGTTTCCTGAAAGGGTTTAAGGCCCCATCCTGGTCCTGGCAGAGATTATCTCCATCCTTAATCACACAATGACATCATTTCCTCTTCTTGGGCTCTTAGGCCTTGTCCACACGTAGCCGGATATTTGAATAAACGCATATATTTTTATGCGTTTGTGCCTTTCATCCACATGCAAACGCAGTTTTACACCACCAAAAACGAATGATTATGAAAACTCCGGCCAAAGTGGAGATTTTGGAAAACTCCGTTTTTGCGTTTGCGTGTGTACGTGTGAAAACGGCGTTTTAGAGTCCAGAACATCACAATCTGCGACAAATGATGCTGTGATGTCATATGCGCGACCACTGTAATTGACTGCCTTGCTGTGGAAGGATGAATGCCAGCAGAGAAGTTTTCATTTTTATGTTAATTCAAACATTCTTTGCGTGTTTGTTTTTACAAGTTCAGCTTCTCCAATACGTGGAGGAGCAAAGGAGAAGTTTTTTGTTACTTACTTTTTTGTTTTGAAGGTTTCTTATTGGCTGACATGGGCGTTAGCTTTGTGCTACACTGCCATCTATGCGCTTGGCGTCTTTATGACAACACTCTACGGCGTATTTATGCGGATTCATGTGGATGAAAACTTTTCTTAAAAACGATCTCGTGTGTATATATTTTTTGAAAACGATGTAGGGGAGATATTCATTTTTAGAAATACCCGGCTACGTGTGGACTAGGCCTTAGTTATGGTGTTTGAACTCATTTCTTTTGATCACATCCTACATTTTTCTTTAACATGATTTGCTTTGTTTAACACTGTATGTCCCTTTTGTGGCAGTGAGAAGTGCAGGTGTTTAAGTGTTTTTCTCTTGATCAGGGAATCATGACTTCAAACATCCGTGATGGTACAGCTGTCTATAACTGGGAGCCCATGATGGGGGAGACTAATGGTGCTGTATGAAGAAAAAAGTAACAGATAGCAAAGTTGATTCACAATGTATTTACTAACATCTACCAAATGCTAAAAAAGGAGTGCAGTAAATTGCCTTCAATTTTTTTGTTTGACTGAATGTTTATTTTTGACAGTGTGATCCAGACACTAAAGGCTTTCAGGATCATCTGAATATTGAACTCATGTCTATTAGATCTGAGCTCTCCAGGGTGGAAGCTCTCCAGTACCAGGACTGGGCACCAACTAGTCTGAATGCTAAATGGTTAAACCTGTTGTAATAATGTTGTTTTCTGTGTGATGCAGTGGAGGACAAAAACTTTGCTCTCTTTAATTATGTGAATGAGCAGAATACACAGGCAGAGTCATTGAGAGATCAGATTAGTCAGGTCAGTGTTTTACTTTGCACATTCATCCACCATCACGTTCACAATTGTCCAAAGGAGCACATATTGATAACCAAACACTGTTCTTGAACATTGGGCCAGACCAAAGATGAGATGGAGAGGTTTTGTGTGGAGGACCTGCAGCAAGAGAGGGACCACCATACAGCCCTGAGGGATGTGGAGGAGCAGCAGAAAGATGCTGAGACTCAAGCCCTGGAGTACGAGGCCCAGATTGATGCCATCAGCAAGATGCTAGATCAAATAAAGACAGGTAGAAGGAGTGCTGTTGTGAAACATAATAACAGATAAATGCAAGCTATTAATGTTGTTTACCACAAGCTAGCAATCTGATCTGAAATATCTGGGCTAATCAGCTGGTTAACCAATATCCAATTGTGACTTTGACCACAACTATCATAAGGCACTACTTCTAAATATCCACAGTGGGGAGCTATTTTACAGAAAATATGAATAACTGAGTCCCAACAACATCTAATGCTACTCCTACATTTCAGCTGCAATTAAGAGAAAAAGAAATTCTTGTATATTTAAGAGCAAGACCTTTCCCTAAGTCACAATTACCTCAGAAAATCTAAAATAGCTTACAGTGAGCAATAGAGGATGGCATGTGATGATATCATTCACATAATGCATTTAACAGCTTTCACCAAGTAACATGTTCATTGCTGGGAATATTTCAATCACAGTTCCTGCAGCATTGTAGACAAAAGCTCAGCCTGTGTTGTGCTTGTGTTGTAGGAGTGAACAGTGTCTATAATAAGATAGACTGTGACCGTGCAGTCGTGGAGGACTTGCTGAGCTCTTCCACTGCAATTCGAGACAGCAACATCATGACCTACCTCAGCCTGGTGGAGCAGAAGACCAATGAGCTACTCACCATTCAGGCTTTTGTCAACTCCAAGGTACAAGACAGAGGTTCATATGTTAAATATTAATAAGCTCAGGACTATGTCTTTCAGATTATGAGTAGCATTCATATCCTAAACTGGCCTAAATACTGAAAACTACTAGGGTGAAATGAACCCCTATACTGAATACAGTGTACATTATAGAACAGTGCTTAGAACTCTGGACATTTTGCTATTTAAAGCGTTTAATGTGAATACTGAACCAAAAATAATATTTTAACATGTGTAACGTGTTTTGTTTTCACGGTCTAAGCCTTTAACAGTAACAAAGGGTTACTTCATGAGAAACAATTTTTATTATGTTTATATTTACGACATTTGGCAGACTCTCTTATCCAGAACGACGTATAAAAGTGCCTTAACATTTGCATAAGAGCTACATTTTAAAATTCTGTTAGTTCAATTTTTGAAGACCCTATAACAAGATTTTTTTATGTATTATTAAATTATTATTAATATTTTACGTGCAAGTAATAATTAAGGAAACTATAAACAAGAAAGTTTCACAGTAAATCTGCCAGTGTTAAATCAACACTATTAGAGTTAAATTAACACTGATGGTGTCAAAATGTAACACTCTCTGTGTTAATTTAACTCTAATAGTGTTGATTTAACACTGGCAGATTTACTGTGTTGTATGAACTTTCGACAAATTAGGTTCATGATCTGAGCTAAACCTGTGTTTTAACAGGACCTGGAGAAGGATTATGACCCAAAGGTGGTGGCTCAGTTCCTGCTTGGGCAAAATCCAGAACTGCAGAAACAACATGCTGTCATCCAGCCTACTTTTACTGGGTAAGTAGGTCTGACACAAAAGCTCATTTGAACACTCACAGCATGTGATGATATGGGCCCTGACAAATCAAGCCAAAGTTGAAGCCAAGACCAGCGGATAGTCATTTTGTTAGTTTACCCTGCCTCACGTTTTCTGTAAAAATGTGGACCAGAACACTTCAAAAAACTTTGCATGATCACAGCCAGCAAATTATTCACCTGTGAGAAATGAAATAAGTCTTCCTGTCAGAAGTGGCAGTAGTCTGAATTCATAATAAAAATTACACACTATCACAAAAAGCCCAGCATGCATAGCCTTTGTTTTTCTCACATTATAACTAATCAAAATGTTGAGTCATTTTCTTTCAGTTATGGACAGTTATGGTTTATATTACATGAAGAAATCAATCTTTCCACTTTCCAGTTGATAATTCTTACTATAAGTTCTCTGGCCTAGTTAGTTTTCTTGCTCTCCCCACTTCTGTTTATCTTCTCATGCACCGATTCTCAGTCTGTACATTGGACGCTGACAAGGGCAGCAATGTAGTCCAGAAAGCTAATGCATTTGGCTTGTTGTGTAAAGACAGTATGTGATGTTTGCTTTATAATCCATAATGCTGAAAATATAACCATCAAAATGTGTGTATGCAATATTCCAGAGAGGAATATGACACTGAAGAGTCACTATTCACGGATGAGGATGAACGACCTTTGACAGTTGAAGAGCTCCGCCAGCGCGTCATGAACAGGGTAAGAGGACACATATAGTTTAAGTATTCTGTACTTTTAACTAGGACGAGCCAGTGTGGATGTATCATGTATTTAGTGGTATCTGCCAAAATCCTGGAGATAATTGATTTAGGTAGAAGGCATGTTTACATTGTATTGCTATAACTTTGCACTACAGCACCTTAACTTACTATCCTGTTGTTGCTGCAATACATTGTGCAATATTTTATTATGTAAATATTAATTTAATTTAAAATAGTATTTCATAAACTAAATTTAAACTAAATTTCATCTAAATGTATACAATTTTATATTTATCTTAGTTTATTCTTATGCTATTCACACTACACACCAAGCTTAGCTAACTATATTTCCTTGTTATCATGTCACATGGTTTGAAAGACAATAAAGCTGAGTCTGAGTCATGAATAGCAGTGCTGTTGAAAGGAAAAACATACATTTCTATAGAATATGATACAAAACCATGATAAATTATACAAAAAATCACCCACAAAAAATAATATACCATTAATTTACTTTCAATACTTAGGAAAAGTAAATATTTAGCTGTGTTTTGCTGCATTTTACTGTCTTTTGTTGACACCTGAAGAGTTCTTTATGGATTATAGAGATTAAATTTTAGAAAGAACAGACATGTTAGTTAAAACCTACAAAAGGTAGAAGAGTGTCTGTGTTCTGTCAAATAAACATTCGGTTAAAGACAATAATGACTGTTTTTAGTTTATAGCTGGAGTATCAAGTTGGTATGTATTGTGATACTACACTTAGTATCAGTACTGAAATCAAAATTCTGGTATTGTGACGACCCCAGTAGAAACTGACTAATATCAGTCATTAAATTGTTGTTTAACCAAACCTACTGCAATCTGATTCATTTATGATTCATTTTAATGGACTAATTATCACGTGTTGGAATGTTTTGTCACCAGTATTGTTTTAGTTCATGATTTGTTTGTACTGGTCACTGTCATGCAGTTTGTTTTTATGTGCTGCTTTCTGCAGGTGCTTCATAAAGAAGGAGACTTACAGGCTGGGAGAAGCAGGGAAGTCAAGTTTTCTAAATTCAGCACACTGTCCAACAACAGACAACGCTCTCTTGAATTCTGAGAGTCGATATTAAAGACTTGACATCTCAGACTTGGACAGAAGACTACAGATGTGTATATTCTCAGCATCTTAGGCTATAACCCACTGGCCTCTACTTTAGGAGTGCCCAATCCTGGTCTTGCAGATTTACCATCCTGCAGAGTTCAGGCAACACAACTAACTCACAGCTGATATTCAGATGACCCTGAAGGTCATCATTAACTGGATCAGATATAAGGGTAGAAGAAAACTCTAGAGTGGTAGATCACCAGGACAAGGGCTGGGCACCCGTGCCCTACTTCCTTGCCAGAATTATGTATCTGCTGTTTCAAACTATACTGCAATGCAGCAACAGAACTGAAGGGGGCAACATATACCTTAGTAAGCATTTGTAATGTTTAGCTCTGTTGATCAGTTGCTGCAGCTTATCAGGCTGTGTCCATTTGTCATTGATTATATAGTAAATGTGAAAGCATAAGAAAGTGGTTAGAAAACCAGTAGACCAAATCATGTTTCTGACTTTCTTCAGTATTTATAAAACATATAAATAACTGCAATTAAAATGGTCTGGATCAATATTTCCTGGCATTGTTCTTTTAAATACATTCAATCTGCTATTTCCAAACAATGTGTTATTTTTAAATGTGTATTTCTGTATCACTTACAAAGTAATTGCTGATTTTGAAAACTTGTGGCCATGACTATTTTAAGTGCTCTATTCAAAGAACATAGCTGGAGAGAAAAACAATGGAGACTTAAATAGTAATGTAATTGTATGGTGTTTCCTTGGCCTTTATTAGAACTTGGCTTTAGTCAAAATGTAAAAAAAACTTATTTGCTTGGAATAAATATGTTTAAAACTGGTTATCTTTACAATGAGAATGTTGCCTCTGCTACTACCCCACAGTAAGACATTCAAAGCTATCAATGTGACATTGAACAATAATAGTGTGTTTTATTTCAGGTTAGAACTGTTACAGGACTGGATCAAATTCTTTGCCCCCACCTTAAGTCCAATATCTGACCTATGTGACCACTTCTGTTTTTGAGTTGATAGTGATAGCAGGTAACCTGATCTGTACCATCTCTAGCTTACATGTTCTAGCAGAAATCTCTATCTTAATGGTCTAGAACAGGAATGGATTAGTGACCAATAGGGCTGGTACCCAGGGGCTTCAAGCGGCCTCATATTACAAGGCTCAAGGTGACTCAAATAGTTAGGATAAACATTAGGTCAACATATAGCCACTTAATGCGGATAAATTATTAAATGAAATAAATACATTTAAATATAAAATTAGTTAAGGTTATTTTTCTAAGGTGGTTGAAGTTTATATGTATTTATTTATGTTCTTTTATTCTTGGAGGTCAGGGGGGTATTCCATAAAGCAGGATTTCTAAGTTAGCCAGTTAGTTTATACAATACTTTATTGATCCTGAGGGAAAATGAAGGCATTATTTAAGCCTAATATTGAGGATTGTCCTATAGTAAAGTTACAGCAGGTACATTCTTATTGGATAATCCTCAACATTGGTCTTAAGCTATCTGGCTAACTTGCTATCCTGCTTTGTGAATAACCCGCAGGGGGCCTCAAAGTGCAATGATATGTCCCTTGTCTCTATCTTACTTTGTCTATTCAAAGCTCATTGAACTGTATTGGTGGTCCTTTACTGGTGGACGTGCCAAAAATTCCAGCTTAACTAAGCCTAAGATAAACATGAGTATAAATCTCTCATCTGTTTCTGCTATGAGTGTATGTAAGATTATGAGTAGACGGTGGGCGGATGTGAAAGAGAAGTTCTTCTCAACAGTTCCGTGTATAGTAATAATCTGAGTGCGTAAGGAGGAGGAAGCTGCCATGTGACTGCATGTTACTGTATATGCCTGGCTAAGTTAGCAGAACTCAAAATAATTAAGACAATAATATTTTTTTACCTTATAGGTCAAATGTTAGGGGTTTGTAGAGCTTTAGGTTTGTAGCACATATTATAAAACTTCAAATATTGATGAATGGAGCACAGGTATTTTAAACTAATATAACTCAAAATATTCCCATAACCAAATTAAGTTAACAAAATTAAACCTTTAAAGTAATCGACAGTTTATATTAGCAATAGTCAAGTCATTTATTTATATAGTGATTTTTTACAACTGATGTTGTCACACTGCAGCTTTACAGAGTTCCAGTAATAACAAAAAACCCCCGATGAACAATACAGGCTGACTAGTGGGTATTTCTCTAAGCAGACAGCATCCATTCTCAAAGCAGAATTTCTTTAACCAGCTTGAGTTTAAGCTTAAATTTAAACCCGTCCATTGGGAAAAGAGTTGCAGGACAATCCTAGACAACCAATCAACATTTTGCTTAAGCAATCTACCTAATGCTAGTCATTCTCTTGCTCTTTCATTTTTAATTGTTTTAGCATAAATGTCTTCTCAATCAAACTGGTTCTTCTCATAATGTGTCCAAAATAATAGATCTTCAGTTTGGTTGTCTTTGCTTCTACTGAGAGGTTTGTTCTAATTAAACATGAACATAATGTGATAACCCAAAAGGTCACTTATTTGAAGATCAAAAATAGCAAATTAACAGGAACCAACAAAACCACAAAAGCATGCTGGGAAGCTCCAGCTTCTGCTGGTCTCTAATGTACTCATGAATAAATATATATACATATATACACTATCAATCAAAAGTTTTAGAAAGTGTTAGAATGTTTCTGGTATGTGCCTAGTTGGTCAGGGGTTCATTCTGCAGCAAGATAATCACCCAAAACATCAGTCCAAGCTCGGCCAGAACTACCTCAGGAAAAAAACAACAAGATGGTCAGCTTGAAAACATGGAGTGGAGCACAGTCTCCAGACTTAAACCCCATCCAGCTGATTTGGGATGAAGTGAAAAGCAAAGCAAACCTACAAGTGCCAACATTTACGTGACGTTCTGCAGCAGATTAGTGAAGAACTGTCTGAAGAATGTTTGATGTCTATTGTAGAAAGAATCAATCAATCAGACTGCAATCAGACATTAAACGGAATAACTTCATTTCAAGTTTGAGTAAATTACTATTCAAACAGTATCAACATGACAACAAAAGCATATTCAAAGATGTCAGTTGACATGTATTGAATTTGTGAGTTTATGTTGTATTACATGGTGAACAGAGACTCACTTTTGTACACTAGTGCTGTGCTGAGTGATTGTAGGTGTGTACAGTGATATATCTGGTGCTAAACACTGACTTTAGTGTAAATACTCTGGGGTTGTGATTAGGAGCTGAGATCAGGGCAGATAATGACAGAGATGTGATGTCTGCTGGCTGTGAAATTTGACCCCTCTGTTAACCTCGCGCCACTTCCACACAACAGCTTTTGTGCGCACGGCCCATCGCGTTGCCATGGCAACCCTCCCTTTTATCTCAACACAGTCTCATTTCCTCATCCTGACAACGGCGCCAGGTCGCCCACAGCCACAGCTCAGCCTATCAGAGAGCTCAGCCGCTGAGCCCGCCCACCCAGTCACAGCTCAGCCAATAAGAGAGCTCAACCTCTGAGCCCGCCCAACCAGCCACAGCTCAGCCTATCAGAGAGCTCAGCCGCTGAACCCGCCCAACCTGCCACAGCTCAGCCTATCAGAGAGCTCAGCCGCTGAGCCCGCCCAATTAGCCACAGCTCAGCCAATCAGAGAGCTCACCTCTATTTCTCACTCTCTATTGCTCTGTTCCTCTGTCTCTCTCTCTCTCTCTCTCTCTCTCTCTCTCTCTCTCTCTCTCTCTCTCTCTCTATATATATATATATATATATATATATATATATCTTAATTTTTCTTTATTCTCTCATTCTGTATCTCAATTTCCTTTTATTTGTGTCATCATTTTCTATTTTCTTTATTTCTATCTGTTTTTCTCTTCACTTCACTCTGTTTATTGCTGTCTCTTTCTCTTTATTCATCTTCTCTTAATTTCTCTTTATCTTCAGATCTGTTCTTCTCTATTTCACTCTTCTTATCTCTATTTCTTGTCATTCTCTTTGGTTATTTCTTTTTTTCTGTTTTTCTCTTTCTTTATCTCAATGTCTCTCTTCTTCTCTTCTTTTCTCTTTCTTTTAGAAAATAAAGTTAGAAAATAACTTTTTCTATTTATTCCTCATCTTTCTCTCTCTCTCTCTCTCTCTCTCTCTCTCTCTCTCTCTCTCTCTCTCTCTCTCTCTCTCTCTCTCTCTCTCTCTCTTTCCAACTCTCTTTAGTTCACTTCTGTGGATCAGACCATCATTTTCTTTTTCTCAGTGACTCCATCTTTTCTTCTCTAAGTCTCTGTTGCTAGCTTGGCTAGTGCAGGTCTCTCAGCAGTGTCTGTGACATCTTGTGTACAAGTAGTAAACTTGGCTCACACACACACACACACACACACACACACACATGCTTGTTCACCCACACTGCCTTATCTCAGCTCCCCAAACAGCTCTATATCCTGTTCATTTGTTTTCTGCCTATCTCAACTGCCTTATCCTCACACATGCTCCTGCAGTCAGATCCTGTTTGGTCTCTTATCACAGTGCTCTCTCATTTATTTCTCCCTCACTCTAGATTCCTGACATGTAAACATGTTTAACTAAAGCCCAGTGCTTCATATGAGTCTTTATAAGATATGAAAAGATCCTAGATCCTGCTGGCTTTCAGACTGCCAGCAAACTGAACAGAGCAAGTTTTACTTGTGCTGTCCTCATCCAAACATTACATCCTCATCTTCTTGTATCTTGTAAACCGCAGCGGTATTTGTATAATGGATATATAAGATAAACACCTAAGTGCATTCCACCTCTCTGTAAGGCACTTTCGATGTTTCCTATGAGCCAAGTTTCACCAGAGTATAATGTTGGTGCACTTCATAAGCTTGCTCTTCCCTTCCTCCTCCCTCTCTTACCTCTCCCGCTCTCTTGTTTATTTTAGTTGGAAGAGCGCCAGCTATTTTCTTGTTTTTCCAAGCTTTGCTGTGGTTCCCCCAGGCCCTTTGCCCTGGAACTGCCAGTTTAATGCATTCTTTAGGAAATGTCAAATGTCAGATCTTAGGGAGTCAAACCTATTAACTGGCCAGCAAGCATAGTAAGTACATAACATAGCAGCAAAATCAACTGAAGTTAAGCAGGCCTTGGTCTGGTTAGTACTTGGATGGGAGACCTCCAAGGAAAACATTACATTTCATTTCTGCCAGTGTGATGACACACAACAGAATTTAACCTCTGCATTTAACCCATAAGTGCAGTGAAGCACACACACTAGGCTGTGAGAACTTGAAGCGGTGGTCAGCCCTATCCAAAGTGTCCGGGGAGCAGTTGGGGATTAGGTGTCTTGCTCAAGAGCACTTCATTTATGACCTGCATAGGGATCGAACCAGAAACTTTCCGGTCACAAGATCACATCCCTAACCACCAGGACACGGCTTCCATTGCGCGTTTGTTATTCCTGTGTCCTGTGTGGATCCCAATGCCCCAGTCCACTGACAAGGACACTACTGTATAAATGGAGATGTTAAACTGAGGTCCTGATTCTCTGAGGTCCCTGGTTATTTTCTGTAAAAGAGTAAGAGCGTTACCCTGATGTCCTGACTAAGTTTCCATCAAAGGCACCCATTATCTTCCAAACATGTGGTTTCTGGACATTCTGGAGATTTCTTTACATTTAAAAGTTGTCAGTCTGGCCTCAAGGATGGACTGGAAAATAGAAAGTGAAACTAAGTGAAACTAAAACACCCCTCTCTCCAAATTTATTGATGGAAAAGCTGTAAATCCACCATCAACCAAACGTCCATGCTGAATTTGTTCCCAGTCCATCCTTGCATCACAATAAACATCCTATACTGTGAGAACTGTAAACTGGTATAAAATCATTTGTAAACTGGCATAAGGGTCAGTCCTCCACAATGTAACATGCTGTATAGTTGTACATGTGGGCAGTACCTGGCTAAATGTCCCACTCTTAATCATCTCCATCTTCAACAACTGGCTTAATCTCTCCTCACTTATCTAACAGTTAATGTGGTGAGAGTTCTGCTATCACATCACCCAGGTGGATGCTGACCATTGGTGGTGGTTTAAATTATTCTTTAATGTCTTTCCCAAATTTTTGAGTGTAACACAATACATTTTAACCCTTTTTTCCCAAGATTCCTCAGGAATAACCCACCATCCTGTCCTCCATCATACCGGCTGCTGATACTCCAGCGCTCAGGAGGTTCTTTGAAGCCAAAACAATAACAAACGTCCTCTCAAAGCAGCTGAATCTTTTCTTCAGGTTATGCATGTTTCACTCCCAGTTGTCCTCACACCGCTAGATGGTAGTAAAAGTAGTTCAGCTGCTTTTGAAGCCTGCAGAGAGAGCTGCTGTTGCTAGGCAGTCGTGCATTTCACGCTCTAGTGCTACACTGGTGTTTTCAACCTATTCATCTCAGGGTGTTTTTTTCTGATTGCTTGAATATACAGCTCTGGAGAAAAAATGGAGAAAGCACTGCAAAATGATCAGGTTCTCTGGTTTGACCATTTATAGGTCTGTGTTTGAGTAACATCAACATTTCTGCTTTTTTCTATAAACTACTGACCACATCTGTCCAAAATCTAAATAAAAATGCTCTCATTTAGATAACTACAACTACAATTACACAAAAGAGTAAAACGATGCGGTGTTGTCATACCAAAGAGAACACGTTCCTATTGATTTTTGAACATGATACTAATGTTTTAGATTAGAGTTCAGAAATCAATATTTGGTGGAATAAGCCTTGTTTGTTCATGCCCTCCACTAGACTTTCATGTTACGGTTGACTCCTGGAGATAAAACTCAAGCAGTTAAGCTTTGTTTTTAATGGGGTTCAGGTCTAGAGATTGGTCTGGATGTTTTTCCAGAGCTGTTATTTTTCTTTTATACCAAATAGATTATCTGGGACATTTTGGTGCTCATTGTTTGCTTGCTTGCAGCAACAAAGCTTTGTTTGATGGCTTGTGAGCATTTATCTTCTACTTGATTGCATTTGAGAGGTTTTCATAGAGGTTCAAGTCTAGAAATAGGACTGGAGTGGTCTTTTCAGCTGTATGTCTTTTATCATTGAACATATACCTCCGTAGTGCTGACCTGCTTGTACAAATGTCCATCAAATGCACCTATTATCTTCAAAACATTTGAAAATACATTTCAGTAGAAATGAGAATAAATAAATGCTTTAAGAATGTGCTGCTCTTTAGATGATTAAACGTCAGATTGGCGAATGTTTCTTTAACACCACAGTATAGAGAAATACACATTACAGTCCAGTACTTGTAAAATGTTAAGTTGCTGATGTTAGAAATGTGGCATGGAGAGTCAGGAAGAGTCAGGAGAATAGATCTTCCAGATTTCAGAGTTTATTTCTTAATTTTTTAAAATAAAGTTTAAATTCTTGAATTTCCCCTCAGGGATCAATAAAGTATCGATCTATCTTTCTATCTATTTGAAGGAGATGTCAGGCATAGCTTGAGTCGCCAATCCAGTCCAAAGAGCACTTATTCTTCAGGGTATAAATACAGTTAGTTATGGTGGAGGGAAATGTGAGACTAGAGTAGATAAAACAGGCACACAGTATATATAAAACAGGCACTGTGTCATAACATCTGTAAACAGTGTCATTAAGGTCACACATCCATAAAGCAGTGTAATCACAAAAGATAAAGATAAGAAGCACTGTCTAAAGAATCTAAAGGCCAGCTTATGTTCTACAGAACAGTACAAGCTTAATCTAAAAAGATATACAACTTATTTAACTGATTTGTTAGGAATAGAGGTGGGTAATCCAGGCCCACAAAGTAAAAATCCAACCCAGGATTTTGCTCCAACTTCATGTGTGGCTCTGCTGCAGCATATCTGCAGCAGAACCAATAACGCAGTTGAAACCAAACCCTGGGGTGGATTTTTACTTTCTGGACCTGGATTACCCACTCTAGTTAGGAATTATCTCTTACATCCTTTCTGAAAAAGACATTTCAAAGACTTTTCAACTCTGTGTTTACATTTCTCTGAAAGTCTTGATATTAGGTATTTGCTCCATAGAACTCAAACACAAGGGCAGGCAAAGTGGCAGTCTGGACATTCTGGAGAAGTTTGTCCATTCAGACAGTGGTGGTCTCCGATATGGGCGATATGGACAGCTGCCAAGGGTGGCATCTCTTCAAGGGCAGCACAAGCACCCGGCCCTGCACCAGCTGCACGGTGGCTTAGTGGTTAGCACGTTCACCTCTCAGCGCTGAGGTCTTGGGTTCGAGTCCGCATCTGAGCGGAGTTTCCATGTTCTCCCCGTGTCTGCGTGGGTTTCCTCCGGGGTCTCTGGTTTCCTCCCACAGTCCAAAAACATGGAGATCAGGTGAATTGGATACTCTAAAAATTACCCTGGTGTGTGTATGAATGTGTGTATGTATGTTTGCCCAGATATGGTTGGCACTCTGTCCTGGGTGATCCCCCTAGTGTTCGATGCAGTCCTCCAGGTGGACGGTCGCTTCCGGTTGAGAGTACACTGTGCGCGACTGGCTGCCGCTTCTCACCGGTGTGTGTGTAAATGGAGTGTGTTGATTGTAAAGCGTCCTTGGGTTTGAGAAAGGCGCTATATAAGTGTAACTATCATTCATCAATCATTCAGCTAGGTTGTTAAAATGTGTTTGGGATGGTTATGGAAAGCTGGCGGTATTGTCCACCTTGGGAGGGCAGAAGATGTTCCCAGTCCATCTTTGCATTACATTGAACTTCCAGTACTGTAGATGTAATGTAATCTAATTAGGATTTTGAGAACATCCTGTCAACTGGTATGAAATCACTGTAAACTGGGGGTCAAGAGGTCAGTCATCAACAATATCATGTGCTGTACCGTTGTAAATGTGGTGGATACCTGGCAAGAAAAATGATCTGTTAACGCTGAGCTTTAGTTATTTTCATCAAACCATGTACTGGAAATATGCACTTGAACCATTTTCAAGAGCGTTCATGAGCCTTCATTTTGTGTCCTTCATTTGGTTTGCCCTTGACCACACAGTTACCTCATCACATGCTCAGAAACCTCTTAATGGACTGGCGCTGAAAATCTCTCCCTCCTCCCTTATTCTCTCTCTTTCTCTCCGACTTACTGTCTCTCATCCCCCTCTCTTTCCCTCCCCCTTCCCCTCTCTCTCTCTCTCCCAATTTCTCTCTTCCCCCTCTCTTTACTTACTCTCACCCCCTTTATATATATCTCCCCCTATTCTCCCTCTCTCTCCCACTTACTCTGTCTCCCTCTCTCTCCATTCTTTATCTCCTTCTTCTATCTTCCTTCTTTCTCTCTGTTCCTCAACTCTATCTCTTCATTCTCTCCCACTTAATCTCTCTCTCTCTCTTTACCTCTCAGTCTCCACTCTTTCTCTTTCCTGCCTCTATACTCCTCTGTCCATCTCACCTCTTTCTCTCTTGTCTCTATCTTTCCTCTTTCTCACTCTCTCTCTCTCTCTACTCCTCTATTTCTCTTCCTTCTTTCTCTCTCACTTTCTGTTCTCCTCTGGTCTCTCTGTTCCTTTATTTCTCTCTCTCTCTCTCCTCCCTTTATTTCCCACTTACTCTCTCTTTTCTCATCATATCACTCACCCTGCCTTTGCACTGTCTCTATCCCTCTATCTCTCTGTCCCTCTATATCTATCTCTACCTATATCTCTCTCCTCACACTCCCTTCCTTACTCTCACTTTTTCTCTCCCATATCTCTACTCTTTGCCATATCTCTTACTCTTCCCTCCCCACATTCTTTCTCTCCTTCTCTCTCTCACTGTCCCTCATACTGTTTCTCTCTTCTCTCTCTCTCTCTCTCTCACTCCCTCTGTTTCTCTCTCTCTCTCTCTGCTTCTCTCTCTCTCTGCTTCTCTCTCTCTCTCTCTCTCTCTCTCTCTCTCTCTCTCTGTGTGTCTCTCTCTCTCTCTCTCTCTCGCTCTGTCTTAGCTCCACTTTCTAGGCAGATGGCTCTTTGTTGAAGCTTTACAATAGGCCGAGGTTCTGTGTGGCCGTCCATCTCTCAGCACACAGACGTCATGTCAACTGTCTTTGTCCCGTTTGATGCTTCAAAATCTCTTCATCACAATGTTAATCTCTCAACCTGTTTACACTGCCTGCCATATGCAGGTCATTTAAAAGCTCCATCAGCCTCCAAGCTTGCAGATGTGTTAGCACTCAAGCTTCTTTTCTGGGACAGGAATGAGGTTGTGGCTTCAAAACAAGATGCACTAAATTGACTTGTTTCAGTTGTGTAGAGTATTACCACCAGAAGAAAATAAGCCTAATCTTGTCTTTCTGACTTACCTTTGGCTGTATTTTCAAATTTTACTCAGTCAGCAATGACGTGTACATTTGAAGTCACTTAGAACTAAGCAAAAACTCTAAACTGGTTTTGATAAACTTCTGAAGCAATCCATAAAGGAGAACGTCAGCTGGAGCCAAGCAAAAAAATATGCTAATTTGCCATCTGGATTATTAGGCAAGCCCCCCTGATTCCCTTGTGCTGAAAACCTCCCCTACAGGCTGTGAACAACTGAAGCTGTAGCAATCACAGTCCATCATTTCTGCTCATTGAAATGAGTGTTTCAGAGATCAAGAGGTGCAGCTTTGTTTGGATGAATTCTGGAGATATACTATTATACTGTACTTCTCTCCAAGAACTGTAAATGTGAAGCCCTACATGTTCCAACAGCACTGCTGGAATTGAAAGAACCCAAAACCAGTGCAAGCTAAAACCTGCAGACAGCAAAGTTGTAAGTAAGACTAGCTGTTTGGAAACTTAGATCATTAGCCAGGCTGTGACGCCTCTGAAACAGAAAAAAAAGAAGCCAGACATGGTCTTGCTGGTGGAGAGTGCAGGTAAGGGGAGGGCTGGTGGGAGTAAACTTCTGAGAAGACCCTCCTCTCTCTGAATCAGTGGAAATTTCCACTAGAGTACACTTCTTCAACTTCTCCACAAGCAACTCTTGTAGAGACTTTGGCTTTTAAAGTTGCAGTTCATCCTACCAGTGAGGTAAAAGGTGAAAGCCTTACTGTGTTGCAGTTACCTTCTTCTTGAACTACTTTAGAACTCATCTGAACCTTTGTTTAAGCTCATTTGCAAGGCAGCATGCTTCAATGAGCGTGAATATTGGCTACAAGTAGCCACATACCAACCACATCAACTTCTATTAGGATGTCTGTGCTTAGACAGGAAGCACTTAAGACTGACCTGTAGGAGATTATTGCGTCGGCACATTAAACACAGTGGAGTTCAGCAGTTTTTTTTTTAAAGTGAAACCAAGTCCAGATCTGGGATTAGACTTTGTTAAGACTACAGATGCCAGTTCTTGGTATATTTTGGTCACCAGAAGAAATAACCCAACAACTCTTAGTATACATCACTTCTTATGGTGTATATACGAAGCTTAAACCAACATACAACATTGTTGTAAGACACCTATCTAAAATATTCATTCTTAATGCGATGACACTGGATTATTCTGGACTGTTGACTTGTTGCTCTTTGAATAGACTTCAGTTATTGTATACTTGGATGTTGTAGTGCAGCAACAAGTGTTTATCTCAGACCACTATAAGACTTATTGGTCAAAAGTAAAGCATAGGCCACAAGTGGCTCAGCAGGCTAAGACGCTGAGACTATGACCAGATGATCACGAGTTCAAATCCTGTTTGCCATCAACAGCCGGGGCCCAAGAGGTCAAAAATTGGCAAAGCTCTCTCTGGGTGGGTTGATGGCGCTCTCTCTCTCCCTATCATGCTGATTCAGGCGTCTACTGTTCGGTCCATTCTGAGCTGGGAATCCTGCGCTTTCCTCCTAGCGCATTGGCTCCCCAGTGATGGTGTATCAGCGGTAGATCAAAAAGACACGGTGGCTGCATCACAGGTAACGGAGGAGCCTTGTGCTTGTCTTCACCCTCCTAGATTAAAGTGATGGGGAGAGGCCTAACAGATGGGATGGGCTACTTGGCTACTACTACATTGGGAAAGGGATAAAAATTGGCAAAAATGAATAAATAATAATTATTTTTTTTAACATTTGCATATTTACTTATCCTGTCCACACTAACTTACAGTTACAATCATGTTACATGTTGCAAAGTTAGGAGTCTTGCCCAAGGACTCTTATTGGTTTAGAGTTCTTTGATTGTCTAAACCAGGGATCAAATCCCATTCTGCTCACATGGGGTTTAGTGTGTTATTGTTACTCGCAACACAAAACCACTATAATCCATTTAAATGTGATTCTCATCAATCAGCAGGCCAGTGTTTCTACTAGTATGATAACATCCCCAAACAGGCTGAGAAAAAGTGCTGTATCTTCTTAAAACATTGGGTACTACATTGGGTTTCCCTTTTCTGAGACTTTGCTTTCATTTTGTACTGATTTTTGCAAAAGTTCAGCATGGGGCCATGAGAAAGCCATCCATAGGTCGTAGGACACCGCTGCTCAAAATAAAAGAACACAGTTTGCCCACAAAAGACTCCCTCTGGTTTTTCCAATTATTGTGACCCCTTTCCCTCCAAATCCTGACCCCTGAACCCCTCCCCTTTCTTCCCTGAAGCTCCAGCATTCGGCGTGTCAGGTTTCACCCTTTTGTCTCCAGATTCAGGTGTAATTGTGAATTTCACTCCCGACTGACCAAGACTGACCAAAAAGGAAGTTACAGACTTAATATCTGACCAGAGAGATCCCTGATTACCCATGAAGTATAGGGCTAAACTGAGGACTGGGGTTGGTAGATATATAATTGGTCATGTATTAGCCTAGACAAGGTAAAACCTATTTAACTTTTTTTTTTAATTAATAAGACACAAAATTGATTTAGCCATGCTTCACCCATAATTACATTTTCCTTGGCAACTGTAGTAAAGCAGGACAGCCCTGTGGAAAGAAATAAACATTTTTCAGAAAAAAATAACATCATTTGTTTTTGTGCCCTGTTTTGTGTCACTGAAGTAGTCTGTAACTCAGTTTTATAATAATATGGTGATTTAAATGATTAGTTTTAAAAGATTGTCTTTTGTTGCCTAAAAGTCTTTTAAAAGCTTCAGCTCTCCAGTTGTGAACATGTCAATGTGTTTACTGACTTTCCTACTTGTAGAGTCAAAATATCATTAAAATTGTGTTCATGATTTAATTCAAAAAGGAAATTGGCTTTTTGCTGTTCTTAAAACAGAAATCCTGCTCTGCTCAGATCAGACATGCCAGGAAAAAGAGATTGTTGCTACCTATTTGAACAATGTTTCAAACTATAGTTCCATATTTAGACAATATTTAGGTAGTTATAGATATGTTCTGTGTGTTAGGACCGTGTGTTGTGAAGAACATAATGACACAGTGAAACATAATGATACATTACATATGATACAGGGGTTATGATTCAATATATTGTGAGAAGATTTTTGAAGTGTTAATGTTGTTAGTCAGCTAGGTTTGTTAACGCTAACATTAGCGATGCACTTTTATGTTACTTGTTTATGTTGGAGTGGAAGAGTATAATGGCTGAAAATAGGCAAGGACTGCTATCTAGTGGTCGGGGTTTAAACATAACACAAAATGAAGTACTGTCTTCCACCAACCTTTATATCATGGGTGCCAAAGCTTTCCTTTCTGTTGGCCAGAAGGAGAAAAATATGTGCAGTCACAGGCCACAGACTCGTTTTTTGATGGTCATGGTACATTTTTAAAGTAGTCCAA
>BRDA01026610.1:0-19349 GCA_036984385.1 Crenuchus spilurus
GGAAAAGCATCCCAGGAGGTTCCTCAGGACATCCCTTGCTAATAAACATTATAATACATGCTTAATTCCAGATGTGTTATTTTGCAGTTTTGATGCCTTCACTATTCTTTTAAAATGAAAAATGAAAACAAATAAACTTCTATGAGCCTTTTAACTGATTTGAACCTATAAAGATGGAAGATCTGAGTTTCTACAGGTCCCTGCCCTTTCCCATGACCTCCGTAAATGTTTTCGTTCAGCTCTATTAAATCTTTTCTTTGAATCTCTAATTGAAGTCACATCAGAGTTTAGAAAGATGTTGCGGTCCCATGACTGTTACATCACATCATGTGCTCACTTCCTTTGCTGGTGGCTTCCTGATCCCAGCTGATGAAAAACACTTAAAGCCTCACAAGCATCAACACTGATGTCATCCAATGACCCTGCTTAGCTCCGACTAAATCATGTCCTTCAAATTAAACGTCACCTCTCAACACATGGACCACGACCACAGGAAAGGATGCCTGAAGGAATTATGTCACTTCTTCGTCCAATTGGATTTTTTCTGCTGTCGTCAGGGAAGCTGACTCTGTCTAGGCCAAAAACAGTCATCCTTCACTTTTTATCAGAGCTGACACGCCGCTGTGCTGTGCACTCTCCACTCAGCGCACTCCAAGCAATGAAACTTTTAAGAGATAAGAACCTTTTTTTTTCTATTTCAGGGTCACCATTAGCTTCAATAATGCATGGTCATGGGGAGGAGTGGCTGGGGGCCTGTGGAGGCTAGAAACGCAGCCTTAGATTAAATTATACATCATTATCACAGCTGGCGAGGCTGCTGCTGACGGTCCACGCTTTTCTGCCTCCTTTAAATGTTCCATGTTTCTGTCTTGTCCAATACAGAGAGTGGAGCAGTGGCAGTGTATGGGCCAGGGATGGCCTGAACAGGAGAAAAAGGGCAAAATGTGGACCAGTCTAATCACCTATTGTCATTTTTGCTCCCATTGTATTGTGGAATGGGAACCTGTAATCTGTAGTGTGCACAAATTGTGAAAAAATCATCACTGACATTTAGTTCTGTGGCCACATTATTAGGTTCATACAGCCTACCGGTCGATAACGGATGAAGCATCATTCTTTTTAATGTGTGAGACAGAATTTTAATTGTAATCGTCCCTGCTAAAGTAAGATTGAATTGCACATGATGGACTGTTGGTTCCTGTGTTTCATCTGGGTTTGGAGGCTTGCCATGACCTCAGCTACGAACTAGCTTTGAGACTGGTTAACTGGGAAAGTTTTGATTGTTAAAAGAAGCTTATGGAGGAAAGAAAATATGATTCACTGGTACTGAAATGCAAGGCTGAAAATACAATATGAAGCCTTTATGGTAAGCGGATTGCTCATCTCGACTGAGGCGCTCTACAGGAGCTCAGCGCGGAGGCAAAAAGCTAAGAAGCATTTCTTACTAATGCATAATTAAACCCTCGCCTAAGCAGCAGTAGCAGTGCTTTAGATGGAGTACGACAGTCTTGTTGACTTGTGGAAAAGAGAGTGTGCGGTGTGACATACGGGCTGAGTTCACTTTATTAATCCCAACTGAAAACTTAACATCAGCAGCTTGCAGAGATAAAAATGCAAACAGTGCACACATACACAACACCGTACTGTTCATATACATCCATGTTGAGGATTTGGATAGTTTGTGTATGTTTGACAGACTATAGATTCTGAAATATCCTAATATTATAATCGAGAGACGTTCTTATCAGCCCTACTGGTATTGCTGCATTATTAACAATGTCCTTATCCCACTTAATTAACCCATAAGACCTTAATTTACCCACTAATAGTCCATAATGATGAATTAACTTCAGGCCATCAGTGGTTACTCTGATAGATGAAGATAACTGTTCTATCATCATTTATGTTTAATACATTAAATTCTCGTACGCTGTGTTTAAGGAGATTTATCATCGTTTAGCAGAGCAGTTGAAGATCCATAGACTTTATTCTCTCTGAGAGTGAGTCTGCTGAGCTCTAATGATGCCCAGCTTCGATTTTTGTCACCCAACTTTATTCAGTGAGGTTTACAAAACAAACCCATCATTAGGACCAATAAGGTTGAAAGTGATGAAAGTTTCTGCAATACATTGCATATTGAATGGTTTTTTGTACTGTAAACATTACACTTATCTTCACTGCTACAAGTACATTTACTTAGGTAATGGTATCACATGGCTTGGTTGAGTGTGTGTGTGTGTGTATAAGCTGTCACCCTATAGTGATACAATGGGAACTAATCCCAGGCCAAATTGAAGCTGAAGCCATTAAAAATAACTTCTAAACTTAGAGGCTATTTTTAAAATGGATGTGTTTTGCATCTGACAACACTTATCTTCCATTTCAACTTCCTTCGTCGATAAAAATACACCAAAAGAAATGTGACAAAAATAGCCCTTAGATCCGTTCCTTTTTGTGTTGGAGATTGTCATCTTTATGAAGTTTGAATTTCAGCTTGAATCAGCAGGGAGAACTTTGCTTGAACCCTGCGAAACTGATCACAGATCAGCTTATGTTGGCATTTTCTCCCAGCTCCTGGACTAGAATGAGCAGCTGAGTGTGACTGAGGTAATATTGAATCTCACCATGTGCTCCAGGAGCTGTGTCCCTGCGCACATGAAGCTCTCGGCATTAGTCTCCTATGCACGTCTCCCATATTGGATTAGAGTGTTTATTGTCCAATTTATCACGCTCACTTTGTCTGGCCTGAAAAATATCAACCCATCACTGAATACGTGAGCTCGGGCGCTTTGGAAATTGTATGCAAAGAATATTAAGTAAGCAGCATTGACATGCATATGTTGGACAAGGCCAAAACAGACTTACAAAAAGGGAGAGTGTGTGCTAACTATGTTGAAGTGATCGGTCCAAACTTGTGAGCATAAAATGTGAGGAAAGCAAAGAGAAATGTATTAAATTTAGTCAAGTGTCAAGAACATCGGGGCCTCGAGTGGCTCAACAGGCGCTGACACTATGACCAGAGGACTGCATGTTCAAATCCCGGTCATGCTGTTTGCCATCAACAACCAGGGCCCAAGAGAGCAAATATTGGCAGTGCTCTTTCTGGGTGGGTAGGTGGCGCCCTATCATTTTCATATTGCAATCTCTGCTGGCTCAGGTGTCTACTGATTGGTTCATTCGGAGCTGGGAATCCTGCGCTTTCCTCCGAGCTCGTTGGCTCCTTAGTGATGGTGTATCAATAGGTAGTTTGAAAAAGAGTTCGAAAAATGTTCAAAAATTATCACAATATTACATTTTCTAACACTGACATAGTTTTAAACATCTTTCTAAAAACATCTAACTAAATAAATGAAATGTTACTATTTAAAATATTAAAATGTTTATTGCCAGAACATAATATTGTAGCGTCTGGCTGGACGCGTTGAAAGGATGGACGAGAAAGACATTTACCATTGTTACTTTATTGTTGAAACTTACAATGATTGCTGTCGGCCACAGCCACTCCAAAATAACAGGCTAGAGAACCAAGCTAATATGCTAATGCTAGCTAGCACTCCGGCTGACACACACACTGAGCCCCCCTCCTTCTCACACAAACAGATGAGCACACAGCGACCTTGCACTCTCTCGCCCGGCCAATCACAGCTTGTCTTAAACACAACAGTGTATTTTGGCGGCGCTGGTGAGGAGGAGCTAACAAGCAACAGTATTACACGTCAGAACTCACCTTCAAGCTGCTTAGACGCGAAATGTAAACGAACGTTAATGCTTATTGAATTCTATTGTCCCAGCTTATCATCGTCATCGAGGGAAAACTTATCATGAAAAAAATCAATATCGTTTTATTGGCCAGCACTAGGTGGCCGTATCACACACAGCGGAGGAGGCGTGTGTATGTCTTAACCCTCCTAAAGTCAGGGACAGTGCAAATTGATGGTGAGAGCCCCCTAGCAGATGGGATGGCTTAATTGGCTACTACCACATTGGGAAGGGGAGAAAATGGGCAAAAATGTAAAAAGAAGAAAAAGTGTAAAGAACATGTGGGTTCAGTTAATTATGTAATCGTGTTTGTTTTGAATGTTAAGGTATTGTTGGCTTGATGGTTTCAGACTGCTGACTACGTGGCATTGGTAATTGCGGTGCAGGATGATGTAGGTGGGTGAACACCTCAGTCGCCCATGCTTCTGTCTGTCTTTACACTCCTCGTTTGCTGTCAGCAGACGCACAGCTCTGGTAATATGACAGCCCTGTCAGTTTTGAGCGATGACGAGAGAACTGTGCGTGCAGGCTGGATTAAGAGTTTAATGACTGGTAAAATTGTAGCGCCTGCGTTCAAGGTGACCCCGCTGAGGTGATGGCGGGCCGGAGCCAGAGAGCCTGTAGCAGGGTGACGGTAATCCTTCCTGCCTGGCTCGCCCCATAGCTGTCACCTGCACCATGCATTGTCACCAAGGCCCAAGGCATGTAATTACACTTTTATTGGCTTTTAAGAACACCGTGCCATTCATCCACACATGATCCTCCTCTCAGAGCCACGAGGCAGAATGTGTATAGATCATACTTACAGATCAAACCTTGGATATCTAGGATAAAGGAACACTCCTCTGTTCAATGACCCAGTGTGATAAAGCCAGTACTGCTGATTTTTGCAGTGCTTGGAAAAGTAATAACGGGCAGCATTTGCATTGCAAAAACTTCTCTTCAGAAGAAGGGAACGAAACTACTAAAACAGGTTAAATATTAGTCTCCTGCAGGGTTTAATATCTCTACCATTCCACAGGGTGCCTGAGTGTTTTTTAAAAAGTCTTACTTTGTCTGATATTACATCTTAGGAATTAAAGGCCTTATTAAGTATTAAAGGACCCATGTCATGGAGAATTTCCTCACTTTTTGAATAAAAGAGTTGATTATTGCACTTCAGTTCAGTCTATAAAGCCTACAAATGGAAATTATGCTGCAAAACAAGCGTTTTTGAATTCCTTGTATTTTTATTGTATTTATTGTATATTTTATGAGCTCTACTGACCATATAGGTGCACCATGTAGTTCTACAATTACATTGCAGTTTATTTTGATGATCTTCTAGTCCTTTTAGTCCAGCATACTGCCCACAGGGTGCCCACAGGATGCTGTTTGTTAGTAGACTATTCTCAGTTCAGCAGTGACATGGACATGTTTAAAATCTCCAGCAGCTCCTAACTGTCTGATCCATGTATACCAGTGCAACACACAGTACTTCATCACCACCACATCAGTGTTACATTAGTGCTGAGAAGCCACCTTCTAAATAATACCTGCTCTGTGGTGGTCTTGTGGGGGTCCTGATCATTGAAGAACAGGGTGAAGAGAGGATAATAAAGTATACAGAGAGACAGATGGACTACAGTCTGTAAAAATATAATGCGCACATATATGGTCAAATAAAAGGGACAGTGAGTGAATTCATAATTATATACAGTAAGCCTTCTAGACATATAAAACTACAATAATGTCATGAATAGACCAAATAAAATACATAGAAAATATAGGAAATTTGCCATTTAAATGGTCTTAAATTAAATTTTCATGATCTTAGAATTGAGGATGCTTAACAACCAAATGTGTCAAAAGTATTCACATTCAGGTACAAGTATAGATACTAGGATTTAAAAAGACTTTTATAGAAGTTGAAGTACAAACTTTGTACAAAAGTAAAAGTACTAAAGTACTGGTTTCAAAAGTACTTAAAGTATAAAAGTAAAAGTAATGTAAGGAAAACAAATGCCAAAACTTAGGCTGTGCCACGGGCATATAGTGCACTACCTCACACCCCACCCCCAAAATATTTTTTTCTAAAAGCCGTAATGACTATAATGTTATATTCAAATGGTAATGTTGATATTTTTTGGGATGTACTGGCTTCCTGTTTCAGCTGCATATATGACCCTTGAAAATGAAAACATTTTAGTTATTTCAAATATATTAGTGGACCATATATGTTACCCCGCCAGGGAAAACCAGGTCAAAGTCTTTTTTTTTTTTTTCAAAATTTGTTTTTTTTTTGTGAATTTAAGTTTTTTGTGATTTTAAGTTTTTTTTTTTTTTTTATCAAAATATGTACTATGATAGATATCTGAGACTATTATGTTTCATTTACAGCAATAATACTGAGTGGCTCAGTTTTGTCGCTAATGTGAGTGACACGATATTGACACAATATCTCAAGTAAGTTCCCCAGTGACTTTGGCCTGGTTTTCCCTGGCGGGGTCACATATGTGTAGTACTGAGCTTGCTGGAGAGTGATGAGACGTGACGTGCAGGTGCAATGGATCGCTTACCAATAGGTATCAGAATGGTATATGTTTATACTTATCATCCAACCACAATCACTTTCACTCTTTCTGATGGCTCAGTTTATCTGTATAGGATGTTTTTTGAATGATGACAAACCAAAATGAAATATGTAGAAATAACGAGGCTGTTTTTAAAATGTAAGGAGTAGAAAGTACCGATAATTGCATGAAAATGTAAGTAAGTAGAAGTAAAAAGTTGTCCGAAAATAATTACTCCAGTAAAGTATAAATAACCAAAATTTCTACTTAAGTATAGTAACAAAGTATTTGTACTTCATTACTTGACATCTCTGTTAACAACTTGCTCATTAATATGGTTGTGAGGTACTTTGAAGAGAATTTCTGTATTTGATATTGTGACTGTAAATGGCCTTAAATGACATGTGGCATCAAAACTCTTGAAGTATCTTAACCTGGTGAGGCCAGGAGTGTTCTCTGCCACTTCAGTGTGTTTGCAGGTTATGATGGTGATAAGTTGTAAGAGTTCTCATTGTTGGGATAAGGTTTAGAGAAGTCTTTAGTGGCAGACACAGCCTCTGATGATTCTTTATATGATTTCTATAAAATGGTGCTACTTCATCTTAAGAGGTCCTATAATAAGGACGGACTAAAGAACACCAAAGTGGCTCTCCCTGGAGATCTGTCCTTTAAGGCTTTTAAAGTGTTTTGATAGAATGCCTTTTCAGTGCTAAGGGTATTTTGGGGCACATGTGAACTATAGCTTTTCACTTATTTTCTTGAAGTCACTACTTATAGACTAGACTGTAGAATGTACTCAGTCCACATGAGAAAATTATATCATTTATAATTGCCAGCCAACATTTCCTGAAGAATTAAACCATTCAAAATGTCAAAATGCACCTATACAGTAATGAAATACAGTAATGAATGCCATTACATGTCAGAATTAGGGTGTTGGGTGTACTACATGAACTCCTTGTTGCATTGCATGACCCCTGTACTAACAGAAACGGCCTCAAATCAGGGCTGACGATCACGCACTGCGCTTGAGGCCCCAAGTATTGACGGGGGCACCACTGAGGTCTCCAACGTCAAAAAGCCCAGTCATCTGGGCACCACCCAATTTAATCAGTTGGATGAAATAGATGGCTAGTGTTGAATTACTGTCCGTGGTTTCAATGCAGTAAATGTGAGATGCTTGGAAGACATTGAGTATCAGCAATAAATTAATATGTAATTTTTTACTTTTTTATGTTTTGGTGCTGTTTTGATAGCATGTTTAATGTTGATGTTATCAATGTTTGTGTTCTCTTCAGCTTGTTATATGAGCTTCATTTTTGGAGCAGCGGGAGTTTGAGTGGACTTGTTACTTTGCTAATTCGCAGTGGACAAGCGAGCATTAGCGCGCGAGAGAGGAGACACCTGAGAGCGAGGGGTTAGCCGACAGAGCCGGGTTTGACACCATTAGCCGGGGTGACGCATTAAAGTTCTATTCGGTGTGTAATTTGTTTTGTCTGTCAAGGTGATGGATGTCTTGTTCAGCGGCACTTCCTATGTGTGTTACAGAAAATATATAAATAAAACCAAGGTGGGAAAAAACGACAGCTCCAGGACATTGTTAAATGCACTTCAAAAATGTAAGGAGAAGACATTTGTTTTATTGGCAATGGGAGGAATGCCTCCCCTCCCCTTCCAGTCCTTAATTGGCGCAGATAGCAGCGGGGTGGCTGGTGCCTGCAGTAATTAAAGGTGAAGAGCTAATCTGGGGCAGGGGGCTGCGGGCACCGGGTAGGGGGTTAGAGGCTCTGAGAACATGATATGAATGATTCACTCTGGGTGTGTGTGTGTGTAACAGAGAGTGAGAGGTGTGTGTTGTGGTGAGAGTATTTATCACCTGCCATTCTCACTCAGTCCCCACGGCACCTCACCTTCACAACACCTTAAGTGTCACACATCTCTCTCCTCCTTACACGCACTCATGCTCACTCGTTTACTCTCTTGGTTACTCATTTCACTTTCTCTCTCTTTCTGGGTTTACATACAGTATCTCTCAATCTTCCCTTCATTCTCTCTTGCTCTCAAGATGTAGTCTAAAATCCTCAGGTAGTCAAGCACTCATTCATTCCATTGTTTGTGTCCAAATGGCTGTTTTCATGTAGAGAGAGAACTATTAAGTCATTATTATTGTCAGCTTTAATGGCCATCTAGCTGAAAGGTTTAAAGCTTGCTCTATTTTGCAGAAGGTGACAGTATTATATCTTTATAAGCCACTTACACAATTAACATAACAAATACCGTAAATGTTAAAGTGCAGTAAATATTTATTGCATCACGCCCACTTCCCAGCTTTAGTAAGGTTTATGCTAGGTCTCCGTGGTGCCAAACTCCTATTATCTAAACTACAAATGAGGCCAAAGGCTGTATTGTGACTATAGGCAGAGTTATGGTTACTCACTTTAATCATCGTAGCACAGCAAATATACTCCATGCTCAAAATTATTCACTGGTTTATAGTGCACCCACTGCTGAGCTAGTGTAATCTCTTCAGAAAAGCAAATCTGTAGACTCAGTAGAGCCATATCCAAGCCAGTAGACTAGGACACTCTGGAGCAGCCACACATGAGCCTATGGTCACAGTGACCAGTGATGAGCAACAACTAAATTGGTCCCAGCATTAGGCTGTGGAGCAGTGGAACTTTATCCAATACCACTGGAGTGTAGTTTGCATTCCTAAACTCATAACCTGACCTCAATAATACAATGAAATCCTTCCAACATCTAGTTCAGACCTTCCTATAAGAGTAGATGCTGTTATTATAGCAAAGGAGAACAAACTCTTTATTAATACTAATAATAATAATTGATTTTAGAAGAACCCTGGATGAACAGGTGCCTATACATTTTTTATTGTTTTGGTTCAGTTTTGTAGCTGTCATTTTTCAATCTGTAAATCACTGTCACTGCATTCAACAGTGGCCATCATTCTGCAATAACACAAAGTTGGAAAAGAGCTCATGGCTTCAAACATGAAGCTGAATGCCTTATGAGTCTTGACTGGCCTTGACCTATTAGCTTTTGCTAGGTACTTATAAAAGCACTGATTGCACAGTGCCCTGCACTTGTACTTCCTTATCTACGTCCGAACACTAGCATTGGCTCTACAAGTGAAATCAATTTGAAATGTTCATGAAATATTGAACGAGGTTCTATGCAACATGGCATGTGGCATGTATTCAAATTCCTTTGATGAAATGAAGTGCTTGCTCTTTGATGGAGACATTGGATATGGCACTGGC
Organism: Crenuchus spilurus; assembly: GCA_036984385.1. Taxonomy (NCBI): domain Eukaryota; kingdom Metazoa; phylum Chordata; class Actinopteri; order Characiformes; family Crenuchidae; genus Crenuchus; species Crenuchus spilurus. The sequence goes on from BRDA01026610.1 coordinate 9,590, forward strand.
TTTGAAATGAGCAGTGTGTGATGTCGGCAGGAGCGTAAAGGAGGTGGAACACATTAGCACTCAAGGCAGTCCCAATTACAGTTCTCAGGTCTCGTTCCAGCATGTGGGTGTACATGGCTCCACCGTGCCACCAGACGACAAAGACGTTTCCAATTCCCACATGTCATCAGCCTTAATGCAGTCACTGTGCTTATGCTGTTCAGTAGTGAGTTTCGGTTAACGCCGGCATATATTTTTTTGAAAAGTGAAGGTAATTTCATTCAGATAGTATGCGTTCATTCAGCCTCATGTGCAGTAAGCATATGTGATATATATACAGCACAGTTGAATGATGAAACAGTAGTAAAAGTGTAAATTGAACTGTATTACATCCCTTCAGTTGGAGCACTGAAATGTGTAATACAGCAATAAATAAACCAAAACACCCAAAGAAACACTTACTTTGTAGGTGACTGGTTCACTGATGAAATAGCTGTGAGATATCATCTACAGTGTTGGAGTAATCGGTCAATCTTTGTGAAGATGCTGCGGTGATGGGGTACATGAACTCTTCTTCTGTGTCGCTTCTGTTTTTAACGCACTTGTCGACTTTGCCTCTCTTCTTAGACGTGTGTAGCACAAATACTCAAGCGTCCACTCTCTGGTCAAGGAATAAAGGGCACAGAGCTCATTTTTTCATTAGGAATGTAGTTTACCACAGCTAGGCTAGCCTAATAAGATAGTTAAGGCATTTATTTCAGCAGTACTAGACCATGCACGTGGGTTTTGAATGGAGATAGACCTGTAACACAAAACTACACAAGAAGCCACAGAAATATTTCAAAAACATATTTAAAATAGCTGGTAAAAGGCTGTTCTGGCTAATACACATGCACATAACTTCACAACAAAGGGGAGGGGTGGGCATTTCCTGTGGAATGTACAATTTGATTGGCTGTTTTTGTTGGAGATTTTGTGTAAAATTAGATGCCATGTTGAGCATTCTGAGATCTTTTTTGTTTTAAAACAGTCTCATCATATTATAATGTCTATATTTCAGTTCATAAATAACATCAAAGTGAGAATTTGATGTTTATTGGTCATGACTGGTCATCAGCAGCATTTAAGGTCAGTATCAGTGTCTATTCTGATCCAGTGTATCGGATCAGTGCTGCTTTTTTGTGCTTCATTACATTTTTGTGTAGCCTTTAGGTTCCTAACTAGTAATCTACACTGCTCAAAGATTAAGGGAACCCTTAATCATCACAGTATATCACCAAGTGAATTAAACTTCAGAGATATCAATCTGTCCGGTTAGGAAGTATAAGTAATTATGTATCCGTTTCACCTGCCTTGGTGCACATGAAAGTGACAACAGGTGCACTGAAGAGGAAACAACAAGACAAGCTCCCTAAGGGGAATGGTTTTTGTAGCTGTGCTCACAGCCCAGCACCATTCAGTTCCATTTGCATTTGCCAGAGAACACCCTGTTCTCTTCACAAGTACTGATAGGTTCACACTGAGCACGTGACAGACGTGAAGATGCTGTGGTGAATGTTATGTTGTCAACATCATCCAGAATGTCTGATTTGGCGGTGGGTCATTGATGGTCTGGGGAGGCATATTCTTGAAAGAAAACACAAACTTACATGTTAGCCAATAGTACCCTGAACTCTGTTATGTACAGGGGTGAAATCCCCAGAGCCATTGTCAGACCATACCCTGGTGCAGTGAGCCCTGAATTCTGATTGGTCCAGGACAGTGCCCAGCATCTTGTGACCAGAGTGTGTAAGGCAATTCCTGGAGGACGAAGGTACAGTGGAACCTTGGTTATCATTTGCCCTGCTTATTGTACAGTTTGGTTATCGTTGACTTTTGAAGGCTAAATTTTGTCTCAGTTATTGTTCATCTGCCCAGTTTTCATCTTACATGACTTGCCACAAATTTTGTGAAAACAAAGCATCCATCACTCACCCATGCATTAGTATTTCATTCTGGCTTTGTTTCTCATTGTTTCTCATTGATGACACTCAAACCATAACATGTCACACTAAAGCGACAGCATTCAGCACTACGGCCTGATAGCGGGTGTGAAAAAAATAGCAACCCATAACCCTGAGAAAGGGTGTATAAAACAAAGGCTGCAAGCTGGACCACACCAGCATGCTCTAAAACAGAGCGTAAACTCATAAGAGTGATGTTAAATGTTCATTTATCCATTTCATTAATGTTTTGTATTTATTTCTCATTGTTTTCTGTGTGTAAAACTATAGTTATTCTATATAAAATGTATTTTGGTTAATTTTTTTGAGTGTCTGAAACAAATGAATTAGATTAACATTATTTCTTATGGGAAATATGGCTTCAGTTATAACTTGTTTTGATTATCATCAGGCACTGTAGAATGGATTCATTACAAAAATATAGGCACTATGTATTGATAGCACTGACTTGCCCTCATGAATTCAATTGAGAACCTCTGAGGCATTACAGGAGACAGAACTGTCTCACCGAGTACCCAATTCACCTGACCTTTTTGTTTTTTGACTGTGGGGAAAAAACGGAGACTCTAGAGTAAACCCAGAGAACATGTGAACTTTACTACGATGGGGACTCAAACCCAAGGCCTCAGTGATGACAAGCAAGCATTCTAACCACCAAGGCACTGTGTTACCTCCCACTTTGAACGGCAAAGTGCAAATTTATTGTTATTATTTTGAAATTCTAAGTAATTTAAAGTATTTTATTTGGTGGTGGTTGAAATTTTGTCAAATCTCAATGATTTTTGGCTGAATATTGCTGTTGAAGTGCTGCAGGTTCATCTATGAAACAACACTTGAGTTAATACAAAAATATAATTGCCTTTAAAATGGCATTAGAGATTCACTCATGAGGAAATGCCAGGCCAAGTTGATAATCGGTTGGTCCCTGACTTCAGGAGCATATGCAGTAAACATTTTCTGTGCTATATCTATTGGGTTTATCTGTCTGATCAATGTTTCATTATGTGAACTACATCATCTGTAATTCAGACCCATTGAGTGAGCAAAGCAGATCAGAATGTGCTGTCACATGCTCCTGAATGCCTTCTCATGTGTGTTTTTTCTCTACCTGAAGGCGGAGACATGTGACTGTACTGTGTCACCCTCACACAGGCATGGCTTCCGCCTCATCTCTATTTCCACACAGCAAAAAGATAATGTGTGACAACTGAATCTTTTCACTCGTCTAATCCATGGAGCCAGGGATGAAATCTTATTTAGGGATCAGCAGCAGTGGCATCGCTTTCCCGATAAGAACATGCAAGTCTGCAAGCTCTTTCTCAAGACGCTGCTGGAGCATCGGCAGGCGCTAGGCAGTCAGCACAAACACCTTTTGGCAGGGCAGAGAGCAAGAGAAGTGAAACAGCCATATTTCAATTAATACAGCGACACCTCAGCTTCTGCGGGGCCTGCGCTTGCCAAACCGGATCGCATCGTAATCTCTTCATTCATTCTCAAACTAGTCTATTAAAGCGTGAACTGATGCCAGGCGAAAAAAGAAGCCCTCCTGTTCTCAAAGAGTAAAGGATTATTCAAATGGAGAGCTTGGAAAGAATGGGCCCTGGCTTTATTCCTCCGCTTTTGTTTTGTTTCCTTCTCCCTTTCCTTTTGAATGGAGCCAAGTCACGCAAATCTGTACATGTGGCTGCTTGAGTTATATGAGGTTTGTGGTTACGTGAGTCATTCTGGTTGTAGACATTGCCTTTTTTATGCAGCCCTGTACATATAAAGGAGGGCTATGAAAATATATGTTTACGTTGCTATTTTCAGATATACGTTTGCTTTTTTGAGCCCCAATTCCACATCTATTTGGCGTCTTTCCTAATTACATAAACTCCACTACTTTGGCCTGTTCTTCATACCTGCTGATGGAATGAGAATGAAGAGTGCTACATCGCTCTTCCGCTAGTGCAGCTTCACTCTACCTGCTTGCTGTGCACACTTTGCATGCCAAATCAGGGTCTCACAGGTGCCATGAAAAGCTGAAGGAGCCTGTCACTTCCTATAAAGCTACGCTCAGGAGAGACGTTACTCCACGCAGCAGTGCAGCAGCTAAAACAGCCCGGCTGCATTTTGATGGGCAACCTCAATCTCGATCGTGCACAAATAGCTGCTGACTGGCATTGTGCAAAACAGAACACCCTGATGGTACCATTTGCGCAGCAATTACTCTGCCGGATGTTTTGAAAGGAGGCCAAGATTCTTGGCTGTTCTTCGGATAGCCTAAATAATGCACTGAACAACGCTTCATTAATGAAGACAAAATCACTCTGTTATCAAAGTGAATTTATAACAACTCAACAAGCAATTACCACATGTACACAGCCTTCTGTGTAATGAATCTCATCAAATATGGACACATCACCAGTGATATCTTTGTCTGGTCTGTGACACAGTCTTACTATAAGTGCTACTGCAATTGAGTGAAATATATAGCTTAGGCCTTAGCAGTTAGTAAGTACTGATGGAGCACTACTGAAAATGCAAAGCCGACACACGATGCAGTGTAAAAGTAAATAGGTCACAGTGATCTTCCGTAAATATTTCATTGTATGTGATAGGGTACAGGTTAGTGAGGCATGAACCTTTATGAAACCTTTATCATGCTTTCCGCTTGCTGTCACAACCCCAGAGACATCCAAGGACCTAGAGGTTCTGAAATGCTTATATAACCAAGCGACTATTGGCGGTGCTTTTGATATTGTTGCTCACATTTTTGTCAAGTTTATACTACAGCCAAAACTGACATATCTATCCGTATTACCAAAGAATCAGGTACTTGATTCATTAGAATACACCATTAAACTATACCCTAGTAGTAGTACAACAATCTCAAGTTTATATGGACTTTACTGGACTTTATCATCATTACAGTTTTATTACTGTCACCATATCAGTACACCTGAACACTACAACAGCACCACAGGATTATGTGATCTATCAAGATCTTATAATTAGTTGACCAGAGGAGGATGGGTCTTGTTCCTCCAAACGTTTATTCCTCCAACCCTGAGGGAGTTTTTCCTTGCCACTGTCACCGTTGGCTCGCTCACTGGGGATTTGGTGCTTTGTTATTACTAACCCTGTAAAGCTGTTTTGTAACATCAGTTGTAAAAAGCGCTTTATAAATAAATTTGACTTTACTTGACTTGACTACTATTCATTTGGGTAAGTTTGGGACATCTCTAGCCATACTGTAAGTACTACAACTATTTTGACAAGGCTTATTTTGACCCTTCAAAAAGGCTGCTTATTTGGAAGAACCAAGCTGGAGTCACATGCAATAGCTTTACAACATATAAAGATAGGCGAAGGTAAAGGCTGTGCATGAAACTGACTGACATACATCCCACTCCCTCACTCCTTCCCAATCTTAGGGAGGGTTAAAAAATAGCGTCATAAAAGCCATGGAAGCGGCAGTGAGCTGTGGGAAAGGATACCTGATCATAAATAATTCAGAGCTAAGCTGTGCATGTTTAAGTGGGACAGAAAAAGGAAAGCTGCACGTGTGTTAGTTTGCCCCAGTCGTGCAAGAGTGGCTGCTTGAATCAGAGAGAAGAAAGACTTTTCCTTCTTTCAGATCCTGGTGTTTTTTCTTCACACAATCCCCTGCTGGTAGGAGCTCTTTCCGACACCCTACTGCCCCCCTAAGGGCAGGTGTTTAAGAAGGTGTGCTGGGGAAGCAGAGGTGTTTTTCTTTCCTTTTCAGAGGATGATGTCCCTTTCCCTGTGTTATCATACTCTCTGCATCAAGCCCCTTGATCTCCATCTCCCAGACAGTTTTATCAGGCTCGCCCAGTGAAAGCATGGGGCTGCTCCATGTCACCTGTGCCACTAAAACACTGCAGATTAGAGCAGCTTGGCTGCTGGCTTTATCTCCCTCTGCTGCTTTTCTGAAATCATGAAATGTGAAAGGGAAAGAAGGAAAGGAAGAAAGAGAGGCAGGGAAAGTGCAACAGGGAATGCACTCTGTTTATCTCATGCTAGTTGCAGTTATAAAAAAAAAAGTTCAAAGTACTTCCCCGCTCTCCCCAGGGTCAGCATGGATTGGTTTCAATTGAATGGCTTCTTACTGAAGAACAAACCACTGTTCCGAGGGCTTTTTTGGTGTTTTGAAGGTATCATCCTTCAAAGAGTGCACAGGTTGAGGTGAGGTGAGCTGGGAAAAGATTTAGACAGATCAATGTACCCTTGTGTTTGCTCTTTCTATTGTTGGCCATGTGGAGTGAGTAACATTGTAAGACAGCGGGAAGCATGTCCATGAACCATCAATGAACTGTACCAGAGAGAAAAGAATTATTGCGACGTCGAGGACCATCATCTTCTTTGATAGCTGGGTCACGGATACAACACCTACTGTGTTTGACATCGTACACATCTGTCATTCAGTGAGATGGTAACTTTGAGATTCAACTGAGGGCATGTTCTATTGACAAATGAAGAGCTCTACACGTGAAGAGGATGCCTGGTACATTGTTGGCTAGAATTTGCTCAGTAATGGCAAATTATTGTCAGCTCGTTATTGATGTTTTTCACAATTTCATTGCAAGATAGTAGGATTTCAAGTGTTTAACCCAGGAACCGTGAGCGGAAGACACACTTTCAGCAGCACAAATCTAATTTCAGCCATTTCAAAACTAATTTCAGTCTTTTTCACTCTTTTGACATCTCTGTTAATAAGTAGAATGCAAAGGTGTCAAAAGTATTTACATTCATTACTCAGGTAGAAGTATAGATACTACACAGTAAATCTGCCAGTGTTAAATCAACACTATAGAGTCTATATAGTCACTCTCAGTATTAATTTAACTCTAATAGTGTTGATTTAACACTGGCAGATTTACTGAGTAGGGTTTAAAAAGACTTTTATAGAAGTTGAAGTATCAAGCTTTTTTTTCTATCAAGCTTTCATGAATGGACAAAATAAAATACATAGTAAATATAGAAATTGTCCATTTAAATGGCCTTAAATTTAATTTTCATGGTCTTAGAATTGTGGATGCTTAACAACCATAGGTGTCAAAAGTATTCACATTCATTACTGAGGTAGAAGTATAGATACTAGGATTTAAAAAGACTTTTATAAAAGTTGAAGTATCAACTTAAGCTTTTTACTCAAGTAAAAGTACAAAAGTCCTGGTTTCAAAACTACTTAAAGTATAAAAGTAAAAGTAATGTAAGGAAAAAAAAGCCAAATCTTCAGCTGTGAAACAGGGGCATACAGTGCATGACCCCACCCCCACCCCAAAATACATTTTTTCTAAAAGCCATAATGACTATAATGTTATATTAAAATGGTAATGTTGACATTTTTTGGGATGTACTGGCTGCCTGTTTCAGCTGCATATATGCCTCTTGAAAATGAAAACATTTTAGTAATTTTAAATATATTAGCGGACCATATACAGTGCCCTCCATAATTATTGGCACCCTTAGTTAAAATGTGTTAAAAGCCTTAAAATAAATAAATTTTTTATTGCAGAAGAATAATCTCTCTGAAAAAGTTTAGTAAAAAGCAACCTTACTCAAGTGAAAAAAAAAAAAATCCTGACTAAGTAATAATTATTTCCCATAAAATGACCTGTTCCACAATTATTGGCACCCTTAACAATTTCTTGGAAATAAATGTATTTGAACCATTTTTGTCATTTCTACTGTAGTTTATAAAGTGGATCAAAGTATCTATGAACCTTTAATTAGTAATTAATAATTTCCTGTTTCCCTAGGGTATAAATTTGGCATCACACAAAGGCCTATTTCTTTTACTCACTCTTAAACATGGGAAAGACAAGAGAAGACACAATTCAATAAAGCAGATGTGTGTTGGCCTTCATAAATCAGGCAATGGCTACAAGAAAATAGCCACTGACCTGCAGATGCCCTTATCTACAGTCAGAGCAATCATCAAAACGTTCAAAACATCTGGAACTGTGACAAACAAGCCTGGAAGAGGACACAAGTGTATCTTGCCACCATGCACAGTGAGAAGGATGGTAAGAGAAGTAAAAAGTTCTCCAAAGCTCACTGTAAGAGAATTGAATCAAATGGTAGCATCTTGCGGTTATATCATGCCCCATGTCATACGCCGTCATTGAGTCACTTCTTTCCAATGCCATCTGTCTCTGGTTGATTGTAGCAGGCTAGCACCGAATAATCCAGTCCATGTCTTGGTGTTAACCATCCAGGTTATTCTTGGTCTTCCACATCTTTGGACTCCCTCCACAAGTCCAGTCATAACACTTCCTTCAATGCTGTCATGTGCTGCCTCATCACATGACCGAACTAATGTAACTTGTGGGATTTAACGTGCAAACTCAAACTCAAACTCCCTTTGAGTTCTAGCCATCTCATTGGGGTTATGAGGTCTCCCAAACAAACATCAGGCACTATCTACATGCCAACAAGCTGTTTGGGAGGCATGCATGGATAAAGCCTTTTCTAAGTTATACTCATAAGCGGAAACGGGTGGAGTTTGCCAAGCAGTACTGGGATTTTAACTGGGACCGTGTGCTTTGGTCAGATGAGACCAAAATAGAGCTTTTTGGCAATAAACACTGTAAGCGTAACACCAAGGATGAGTACGCAGAAAAACACCTCATGCCCACTGTTAAGTATGGGGGAGGATTGGTGATGCTGTGGGCCTGTTTCTACTCCAAAGGACCTGGGAACCTTGTAAGGATACATGGAATCATGAACTCTTTGAAATATCTGGACATTTTGAATCAGAATCTGGTGGCCTCTGCCCGAAAGCTGAAGATGGGTCATCACTGGGTCTTTCAGAAAGATAATGACCTTAAACATGTGGCCAAATCTACTCAAAAATGGTTCACAAGGCACAAAATCAAGCTCCTATCATGGCCATCTCAGTCCCCAAACCTCAACCCAATAGAAAACCTGTGGGGTGAGCTGAAGTGGAGAGTGCATAGGAGAAGACCCAGGACTCTGGATGATTTAGAGAGGTTGTGCAAAGAAGAATGGTCGAAGATGCCTCTTTCTGTATTCTCCCATCTTGTGAAGAGTTATAGGAGAAGATGAAGTGTTGTCTTGTTGGCAAAAGGAAGTTGTACAAAGTGCTAAAACCAGGGGTGCCAATAATAGTGGCACACATGATTTCATTCAAAAAATGTATTTGTTAATGTGTGATTTTTTCCCCACCAAATAAAGGCACTTGAATTAAGCTTAGATTTTTCTCTTTTTTGCATTGTTGTCCTATATTATTTTTCTTAAAAAAGAATTTATTAGAAGCCAAAGAACACTTCTTAACCAGGGGTGTCAATAATTATGGAGGGCACTGTATGTGTAGCATTGAGCTTACTGGAGAGTGACGAGACACGTGACGTGCAGTTGCTATGGATCGCTGACCAATACTGTATCAGAATAGTATTTATGTTTATACTTATCATCCAACCACAATCAAATTCACTCTTTCTGGATGGCTCAGTTTATCTGGATAGGATGTTTTTTAATGAAGACAAACCGAAATGAAATATGTAGAAATACAGAGGCTGTTTTTAAAATGTAAGGAGTAGAAAGTACCGATAACTGCATGAAAATGTAAGTAAGTAGAAGGAAAAAGTCTGAAAATAATTACTCAGTAAAGTACAGATAACCAACATTTCTACTTAAGTATAGTAACGAAATATTTGTACTTCATTACTTGACACCTCTGGTAGAAGGTCAAATTAATCTGACATGTGAATACAGTGGACCAATAACACTGACTTAACATCCTCTTCAAG
>BRDA01026619.1:6427-19916 GCA_036984385.1 Crenuchus spilurus
ACACACACACACACACACACACACACACACACACATACACGCGCACACACGTGGGTACACACACACACACACACACACACACACACACATACACGCGCACACACGTGGGTCGTTACCTAACCGTGGGACAGGACCCAATCAACTTATCACATTACGGGACGGGATGTGGGTCACTCCCCCATCCCCCTATTGGCGCTGGGACTATTCCTAATTCACCCACACTATTACCTACTTACCTACTATTTTATTTTATCACAAAAATTATTAGACACAACATAAAGAGATATCTAAAACCCATGCTTCCTACTGACCATATCTCGACTTATAAGGCCGTGCATACCAAAGCAAGGTTTTTTGATGTAGTGTGAGTTGTAGGCACACACACACACACACACACACACACACACACACACACACACACACACACACACATACACGCGCACACACGTGGGTCGTTACCTAACCGTGGGACAGGACCCAATCAACTTATCACATTACGGGACGGGATGTGGGTCACTCCCCCATCCCCCTATTGGCGCTGGGACTATTCCTAATTCACCCACACTATTACCTACTTACCTACTATTTTATTTTATCACAAAAATTATTAGACACAACATAAAGAGATATCTAAAACCCATGCTTCCTACTGACCATATCTCGACTTATAAGGCCGTGCATACCAAAGCAAGGTTACACACACACACACACACACACACACACACACACACACACACACACACACACACACACACACACACACACAGTCAATTTAGAGTATCCAATCCACCTGACCACCTGACCTCTTTTTGGAGGTATGTATTGGCGGCAGTTTTAAAAGAGGTTGGTGGCTGACTTCACATGCATTGGAAAAAGCATTTGCTGGTCTTCCAGAGTCCTAGAGAATGTTTGGGCTGATTGGCTACCACTACATTAAGAGGAAAATTGTTAAAAAAGTTAGTCTCACAGCTCCAGTTGCAAATAATGAAGCAAAATTTGGACTCCAAACAGATCTTGACTGCACACAAAGTTGTACAACCTTGTTTTAAACAGCAGGTCTTTGGAAATCTTTCTAACAAACAGTAGAACTCAATAGTCCCCTGAAATAATTCAGCTGTAAACATACATCACCAGAACTTAATTAAGGTCTCCCAGACTAATCAGTGTGATTAAAGACAATATTGTTGTACCTATGTGTAAGTACCAGTAGAAGCTGCTATTTTATTTGTACTAAATGTACTAAACTATATGTACTAATTCAGTGTAAGTTCTGATAAATTACAGTGTGAAATGTATGTAGTTACACTTTAAAACCTGCTGTAATTTAAAGTGTTACCAATTCAATAAATCTCAACTATATCAACTATCTGGTTTTCCATTCTTACCCATGAACAAAAATCTTTTAGAATCTACAGTGGTCAACTTCAGTTTAGTGTTTATTAGCAGTTATGAAAGATTGTCTTCAATTCACTCCTGAATGATGAATTTAATTATTTATGAATGGTACAATCTTTCTTTGTACAATATTATGCAAATGTTGGTTAAGACAAGACTACAACTTGGTTTAAAGTGCATTGTCTTAAGGACACTTGATGTTGCATATTAGTTTGACTGTACTTTTCCAATGCCCCGTCCAGCATTGTCCTCTTCAAATGTAATAATTCTCTGCGTCTTGGAAATTTGCTTCTAATGTTAATTCTAGTTTTAGACATTTCTGACTGTTGTTTTTTGGCAGCAAAGTGTATTTTTGTGTTTTAGCTACAGTACAACCTGCTGGTGCAGCACTTAAAAGCTCCACGTTTCTTTAGTAGAGCAGATAAAGATGGGCAATGGATCACTGCCAGGAGGCCTACAGCTGAATTGTGTGTAGAAAAGAAGATACAACTTTAAGTAAAAATCTGACCATGTATTAAAAATATCATCACATGTGGAGTTTTTATTTACTGAAATGTTTTCCTCATGTGCTTCTGTACTGATTGTTTGTGCCATTGTGTTGTGTGACTTGGTGACTAGTTTGTTTCTTGCCTTAATTATTTCTCCTTTTTTGAAGCTGAGCTCATCATGAGATGTGGCAGTGAAGTCGAACTTGGCAGTCGCCTCCATCTTGCATAAAGCTACGAAAGACAGATATTACCAACACATGCTTTTGTAATTGCTTGAAAATATTCAGACAAACATTCCACAGAAGACTATGTTGGTGAGGAACCACTTCAGTGAGGAACATTAAACTGAAGCTGCAGTGAGTACAAGCTTAATATTGAAGACTAGAAAAGCATAAATTGATTGATTTTGATCTCTGGTGAGATGCAGATCAGTCACAATTTAGCAGAAACAGCACAAAACCATAGACTTGTGTCTTGTGCTTATAGTCCAGGCTAATGAAGGAGGTGTAATGTTTTCTTGGCACACATCAGACCTGATAATACAAATCATTGCTGGAATGCACAGCCTATTTAAATTTTGTTGCTGATCTTGTACATGCTTCAAGACTTTACCCATCTTCTAATGACTACTTTCAGCAATATCATGTCACAGAGTAAACGTCACCTCAAACTGGTTTGATGAACATGATAATGAGTTCTTCAGTGGCCTCCTCAGTCATCTGATTCAAGTAAAAGCCCTTTGGGATGTGGTAGAAAAAGGAGTTTACCAGCACAAAGAGTGATTTGGAATTGAAAACTTGTTGAGCTCATGCCATGAAGAATTGAGGCTGTTGTTATCAGGCGCAAATGTTTTATCTAAAAAGCCGAATAGTCTGAATGTGTGCCATTTATTACTTTCCTTTAGACCTTTAGCAACATTTTTAATTTTACAAACACTGCTAAAAACATTGCTTGTAAGAAGAGTAAACATACTGTGATCTACTGCTGGGTTTCAACCACTTCCCTTCAACAGCTCCCTCTCACACTCAAACACAATCACAAAACTGCAGCAACAGCTCTAATGACTGTCAAATTGTGCAATTTTAGGTTCCTGTGCACACAGCAAGCAGATGCATCTACATGTTTATGTTTATTATATACTGGCTCTTCTTTTCTCTTCTCTTCTCTTCTCATTATGTCTCCTCTCTTCTTGTCCTCTATTCTATTCTACTCTTTTCTTCTCCTCCATTTTCTTCTCTTCATGTCCTCTCTTCTCTTCCTCTCTTCTCTTCTCTTATTTTCCATTCATCATTTCTCTTTCGTTTTCTTTTCTTCTCCTGTCTTTCATTATCTTCTCTTCTTATTCTCTCTTCTTTTTCTCTTCTTGTCTGCTCTTCTCCTTTTGTGCTCTTTTCTCTTTTCCTCTTATCTTCTTTTCCATTCATCCCTACTCTTTTCCCATTTCTTTCATCCCATTTTCTTTTCTTCACTTATCTTCCATTATCTTCTCTTTTTGTCCTCTTTTCTCCTATATAATGAAATTATCTTCTCTTGAAAACAGGAAATCCCTTTAGATGTGTCAGGTTTTTATGTTTTTAAATGTGAACTTTAAATATGGTTCATTATAAGGCAGTGCATTAAAATGACAGGGGTTTTATTTACACTTTCTGTATTCTAAATGACAATTAATAAAACCAAGACTGTAAGTAAAGATAGAGTATATACTAGGACCGTTTTAAGATTGGTGGCATACGTACAGCAGCCACTACTTTGTTGATAACAATCCTTTAAATAATAAACAAACATCCTTAGAATGCTCTTTCTTTAACAGTTCCTAATTAGGCACATATAAGCTCTTGACATGAGTCACATTATACAAATACAAACACTCACATCTGAGTTTTTCAACATCTAAAAGTGCCACCTGTCCTTTCCATTTCATGACATTTTGTGAAGAAAGACCCAACAAACGTCATTCTAAATATGTTTCATTTGTCTCAATTCTTACCCTTCAGCAGCTAGAACTCTGTGAAGAACTCTCAAGCAGTGGAGATCGTGTGTTGGGCTGAAACGTCAGTGTGATGACTCTGCTTTAACCTCATAATGACTATGAAGTGAGACAGTGAAGCAAGAGTTCATTTGGAGCATTGTACTTACTTCAGTGTCTAATGCAGGGCAGGAAAAAGGGGAAGAGTCTTTACACCACCACCCTGATCATGTGTGACTACAGTGGATAACCTTCATACAGCATTGATAACTGCACTTTTAATGGTCCACAGCTACAGGCTACTGCTGTCCATTACAGATCCTACTGAAGTGCCTGAGCATGGATAAAGGCCATATAATATTTAATATGTTTACATCAGAAATGGAATTCATTCTGCAGTGCTTTTATAGCATTTCTCATTAGATAATGTATAATTCAAACTAATGATAAACTGAATGCACATTTGTTCATTTAAGCTTAATTGATGCTGCACTGATGACAGTAAGTTTTTTGCTTAGATATTACTATTTGTTACTTTAGCTAAATAATTGTTAAGTAATTAAAAAGAAAGAGGCAGAAAATACAGTTTTGTGTTGTAACACCCAAACCAACACATTTCATCATTGCTTGTCTTTTCAGCAAGTATCACACTTCCTGTGTGTGTGTGAGTGTGTGTGTGTGTGTGTGTGTGTGTATGTGTGTCTTCTCTCAGAAGGCCAGAAGAGAAGTTGTTGTTTGAGATAAGCAGTAAAGCAACTGTATGTGAGATAGATATGAAGTAATAATAATAATAATATTAATATTATTATTATTAATAATAATAATAATAATAATAATAATAATAATAATAATAAGTTCAACTTTTATAGCACCTTTCTCAAATCCAAGGCCAAAAAAAGAGAGACACATGCTCTGTTCCTGCCCACTATAGACTCTCCAAAAAGGGTACTGGACCACAACTGTGTCAGTAGCATTCCTGTCACTCTGGTGATGCTCCTCAATTGACGTCAATGTCTTGTATAATTTTTATTGGAGAATGTGTTTCAGTCCTGAAATGCATGAGAAGTTGTAAAAAGTAAAAAAATGATATACATGGGTTACATATGACAGTGATGATATTATGGTATATATACTCAGGGCATATTCTTATTACCTTACAGATAAATGCATATCTATTACACATGTGTTTGACTGTAGCCTTTCATTTGTTGCTTTCTAACTTCATTTTCAGGTGGGCTTATAATAAACCTGCTCATGGATGAGTGATGAAGAAGACAAGATGAGAAGAAGATGATGGATTAGTAGAACAGAGAGCAGAGGAAGAGTGTATCTGTTACAGTTTTATGGAACCTGTCTATAGTAATTTGGACAGAGAGAGAGAGTGTGAGAGAGAGAGAGAGAAAGCAAACAAGTGTAGTGACAGAAAAGTCATAGAATAATAAAGGTCAGAGTATATATGTGTGTGCTCCTGCGTGTGTGTGTGTATGTGTGTGTGTGTGTGTGTGTAGGTGTGTGTGTGTGTGTGTGTACATATGTGTGTGTGTGTGTGTATGTGTGCATGCCTGTGTGTGTATATATGTGTGTGTGTGTGTGTGTGTGTGTGTGTGTGTGTGCACGCGCGCACGTGCTCTCACACTAGATGACGTGTGTTTAAATGAACTCTAATGGAATTACATGACATGTTTCTGCTTAAGTACCACTGACACATTCTACAGCTCGAGACTTTGTGAAAATATTAATAGACAATTATGTGGCGTTATATTGAGGATACTGGAGGTGGTGAACAGTAGCTTGCTGGGCTGTCAGTACAATCTGATGATAAATGAGCTCTGTCAGAACTTACTCCACATGTCAATCGAACTCTGTCAGGGAAGTGAAGCCTCATCTATCACTGGTTAAGGTTAAAGCCAGTGAGAGTTATAGAGAAAAGATACACCCAGAGCTCACCTAGAACCTGAGAGTAGATTTAAACTTTCAAGACTCTGTTCAGTAATAATAATAATAAATATATAGTATATTCTAAGTATTATTTTACTCTTATAATATTATATTATAATTAGTAATAGCAGCAGTAGTAGTAGTGGTAGTAGTAGTTTTAGTAATAATTAATGTTGTAATAAATGTAGTTGCAGTAGTAATAATACTAGTAGTTGAAGCATAGTTATAGTAGTAGTAGTAGTAGTAGTAGTAGTAGCCACGGCAGCAGTAATGGGAGTAATTATAGAAGTAATAGTTAGCAGTAGGAGATGTAGTAATGGTAGTACTAGTAGTAACAGCAATAGTAGTAGTAATAGTAGAATTTGTAGTAATGACTAGTATTAGTAGTAGTAATAGTAACACTAATAGTTTATAGTCGAAATAGTAATAATAGTTTTAGTAGTTGTAGTAATAATAATGATAGTAGTAGTGCGAGTAAAAATAATAATAATAATAATAATAATAATGATAATAATAATAATAATAATAATAATAATAATAATAATGATAATAATAATGATAATAATAATAATAATAATAATGATAATAATAATAATAATAATAATAATAATAATAATAATAAGCAGCAGTAACAGTAGTCATATTATAGTAGTGATAGTAGTAGTATCTCTATAACTAAGAACATTTCACTAAATATGTAAATGAACATTATAAAGAAATAATTTGTAAGTAAAATAGATTTGATTATATTTTAAAAGGTGCCATTATACTTCTGGACAGGTGCCGATGTTGGGTCTTGAATGCAAATGTATCTTGTAAATGTGACATTTTTGGCTGCGAATAATGATCATAGATGAGGTGACGTCTGCCTTAATGAGCTGTAGTCTAAGACAAGTGGCAATGTTCATACATCTAGTCCACGCTTTGTCTTGCTCTGCAAGCATTGTCCACTGGTTAAATGCATAACACAGGCTTAGAGGCCGATTTGTTTTCGATGCACCTCATGGGTTAGCATATGCTTATCACAGAGAAAGAAAAAGGGATTGATGGTGGAAGCGGGGGAATGTAATGTGTGAAGGTCACAGATATTTGCATGCCTGTGTGTTTCCACAATGCAATGCATCTGGTTCTTCAGCCCTATGCCAAAACACCTCTCACAGATTCGCTTTTGTGGTTTGTTTCGCTTCTTCGTCTCCCTCAGCACATTCAGAATGATCCACATTACCAGAGACGAGGCAGCTGGCCAAAACCCTTGTCATTACCTACAACAATACGAAGTTGACATGGTAAGTTCTATGTTTCATCCAGCAGGGGGCAGAAAGAAACTATAGTAAAGCACATGCATGCACTATTCTGATTTGTGGAGTCAGAGAATTAGCATGTGATTAGGAAGCCCTTGCCAGTCATGTACTGGTCACCAACACTTCAGTATAGGCACTGTAATGTCAGCGCTACACTCTTATAAGGCTTTGGATGGTACTACTTGTTATTACTTTGCAATTAAGCAGTTGAAGTCACTTCTATTAGTGTGATATATATTATTATCTATAGCGTATCAGTTGTCCATCATACCCTGATTAAGCCATACCCAGCTAATAACCAATTAAGTATCTGCCAGCATATTTTTATATAATTCACATCACAGGATTCAGATTGTGACAGAGCTTATAGGAAATCCTCTAGTGAAGGCTTTGACTTTAGTGACACATACACTCACTGGCCACTTCATTAGGTAAACTAATTGTCCAATTTCAGCTCCACTGACCAAATCGGTGCACATTGTAATTCAGACTCTGTTTCTCTGTATACTTTGTTCATCAATGATCAGGACCACCATAGAGCAGGTATTATTTTTTGGGTGGATCATTCTTAATGATACTGATTTGGTGGTGATGTGTTAGTGTGTGTTGAGTGGATCAGGCAAAGCAGAAGTGCTGGAGATTTTAAACACTGTACAATCATTGTCCACTCTATTAGACACAGCTACCTTGTTGGTCCACCTTGTAGATGTAAAGTCAGAGACAATAGCTCATCTGTTGCTGCTCCGTTTGTGTTGGTCCTCTAGTCCTTCATTCATGTTCTTCACTGGATAGTTTTGGTTGGTGCACTATTTTTTCTCCAGCATTGATGCTGAGTTGTTTAAAATCTGTGTTTGATCCACTCTAACATAAGCTAACACACCACCACCACATCAGCATCACTGCAGTGCTGAGAATGATCCATCACAAATAATAGCCGCTCTCTGGTGGTCCTGATCATTTAAGAACAGGGTGAACAAAGTATACAGAGAAACAGATGGACTACAGTCAGTAATTGTAGAACTACAAAGTGCACCTGTATGGTCAGTGGAGCTGTTGCTGCAATGGATAATGAGTAGATATTTGCTAGATAAATGACTAAAATATCCATCAAGCATTTGATGTGCAGGAATAGTGTAAGCCTTCATTTGGTGCTGCTTGAAATGTGCACAAACCTGAATTGCACTTGAATTGCATAACATCTAGTGTATAGACTTTTCATTCCCACCTGAGCATGCTGGTTCACTGTGTCACGTCTTTTAGATGCTCTTAACTTAAAATGAAAAATGAATATTTTTGGAGCACTTGAATATACTTCAGCAAAGTCCAAAAATATCAAAAGTCTCATGAAAATAAAAAAGAGAAAAGGGTCAGCATCTTCCACAAAACCTTTCCCTGCCAAGGGTGCCATCACACATTAACCCTTGGGATACCAAGTCTTCAGCAGGTGCCATAGTTTTACATTTAACATAATTAAATAATTGCGCATGACTCTTATAATAAAGTGACCTAAACTGTGAAGCTACATGAAACTGATGCTTGAAAACTGTTGAAGCACTGATATTTGGTTGCAATTCTTTCTAATGTTTGAATAAGTCCCAAACAAATAGAACTGAGCAGTCAGTTTTTGTCCCGCTGAAGGGACGTCTTGTGGCACAAATCTGAATTGTGAGATAAATCTACACAAAGTCCCTTTGGTGTTGTGCAGCCCAAGAAATTGATTTCAGTGATAAAATTTAAGTTCCTACATTTTTATTATTCAGCATTAAACTGTAGGCTTGTTATTATATTACATAAAAGCTTAAAATTGTATCATGACATAATGTCTTTTTTACTAAAGCCTCACCTATTGTGTTAAAAATGCAGGAAACTATACATATAATGGCAAAGACCAAACAATCTGGAAGAAATCATGCAAAAGACAGTGCTGATCATGTGCTTTATTCATATTTACATAGATAACCACAAGTCACGACTTATTAAGTTGATAGCTACAGAGTAAAGGCATGTCTGACTCTGCAGAACATGTGCTACATGTGTTTGACTCAACTTTTTCTTGCTAATGGTGCTGCAGATCAGCCGTTTTGCATAAGCGATCTTTGTAACCCAGAGACATCTCAGCAGGGAACATTCCGGCAGAAAAAAAGAAAGATGCCTTTAAGCTCGAACTCACAGACGAAAGAGGAGAGTCTTCAGTTGCCATGGACACACTAAAGACTCACATTCATCCCGGGAGAATGGAAAAGACATGAAAAGAGAAGCATCAGGTGGCCTCGGAGGGGAAAGGAATACTGTAAAGCTTCAGGTGGCTTTGCAGAGAAATAGAGCAAAAGGGTGTTTTATACAATTCAAACACTTACAAACAGAGAGCCTGAGAGAGTGATATATGGACCCGGAGGCACAAAAGACAAAAAAAAAAAAAAAGAAATAGAGAGACAAGTTACCTTGAAGAGAGGCATGTGGAAAAAATGGTGATGGATAAAATGTGTTCAGATAGACAGACAGACAGACAGACAGATAGATAGACTGTACTGACAAAAGTGGGGAGACCTGATAAATAAGACATATACAAACGGATGGAGTCTTATGAAAGGTGAAACCCTCTTCTTTCTACTTAAGTTGTTCATGATGAGATGTTACTTATAGATTCTTCAAACAAACCATGTGCCATATTGTTTGGAGTAAGCATTGATAAAACACTGAAAGTGTTCATTTTTGGTTGCAATTTTTTACTGATATTTGATTCTCAAATAGAACTGAGCACTCACTCTCAGTCCTGCTGAAAAGCGACCTCTTGTGGCACAAATCTGAACAGTGAGATGAACCTACATAAAGTCTCTTTAGTGCTGTGCAGCCTGAAGAAATGATTTCTGGGACTAGAAAACTAAAAGCTCTTACACATTTAGTGTTCAGCAGTGAGTACACTGTAAGCATGTGTTATATGTTTAATCACTAAAACATTTTGTGCTAATTTGAAGGGCTCTGTTTATTTTTAAAAGATTTGTTTTTACCAAAAAATGTTTTCATGCAGTCAATGAATAGAATCTCTAAGGTTTTGGCATGCAGACAAAAAGTGATGAAATTAATATTTTGATGGAATTACTAACCATTATAGCATTCTCTCATCTCATATGATATAATTCACAGCTGATTGTGGCTGATCACAGTAACACATCAATATTAAAAAATGTAAAAAATGTAACGTAATGTAAAATGCACACTACATTACAGTCTCAAAGTGGCCAGCAGATGACTCAGTGAGGACTAGAAGAAGGAAAATTCCAACTGAACAAGAATTGGACACACATTTAGCAGTTGCAATTATCAGGCATCACTTGAACATAACAATTTAGGTCCAATAACAGTTATTTAATTGTTTAGTTTTTAATTTATGGGCAAATAAGACTAATTACTATTAAATATTATCAAATTAACAATGTAATAATATAATTACACATACATATAATCTAGTAAAACAGCACACTTGACGAATATGAAATTGACAAAACTGTGAAGATTTTCACTCAGTAACAGTCATATTTTGTTCTTGCCAGTTCAGGATGGGCAAATTCCACACTGGACTCTCTTTGTTGTCTGCGACCCCTGGCTGACCATGCAGAAGAAGCATGTGAGCCAAAACATTTGGCAGAAAGGTTTTCCCAGGAAAGTCCAAAAATAGCTGCTTCCACTGAAGAATTGAGCCTTGATGACAGATCTAATATCCTGTAAGGTACTTGTATCCAGAGCAGGTTTGTAGTAGTGAATTATTTGCCATTAAGCATACATTAGCCATTTTTAATCAATTTTGTCATATGCTGCCCGTATGACAGATGAGGCACACTGGAATAAGCCTTTATAAATGTTGACATAGCTTAATATCACTTGTTATGACCATCTTATGTGGCCTAACAAATAGCACCTTACAGTAAAGTGCTACTGGACCACCCAAAATTTTCTCCACAGTGCTACACACATAGGAATATGACCTCTCCTTTCATCTTGTCTGTGCAGTGAACACACATACACACACTACAAGTTTGTTAGAGCTCAAGTGCTTCACTCAAGGGTACTTCAGTCAAGTCCTGCTGTTACAGGAGATCAAATGGGCTTATTATTAGTCTTTAATAGTGACAGCTCATTGGTGGCAATATACAGTTAATGAACAAATGTCAGACTTGAGTGTGGGGCAGGAGGGGTCCCTTTAACACTAATAGTGGGTTCCCCCGCTATTATATCCTATATATATATATATGTGTGTGTGTGTGTGTGTGTGTGTGTGTGTGTGTGTGTGTGTGTGTGTGTGTGTGTGTAGCCATATGTTAAGGCTTATTATTCAGTGATTACATTGAAAACAATGCTGGCTTATATATTAAGGGATAAGGGATGGTTTATTGTCATTGCAACAAGTACAATGGAATTGCATAAGATTGAAAATAACAGCATTAACATTGGGAAAGATAGGAGATAAAAAACATCCTCCCAGATTGTCCCATTGTAATTGGGGCAGTTTGAGAAGTGAAAATACACCTTTTTGCATAAGCACAAATACACACAGACATAGCCAAGTCATTGGGAGGGAGGATGGGTGGGTGGGTAAGGAGATAGAGAAAGTCCAGCTCCAGCATCGGCCATCCGGTTATTAAGTTATTGCAATGAGTAATTGATGACCAGCTTGGACCTACTATTGACTCATTTTGGCTGTTTAAGAGTTTAATAATCTATTGAGATGTAGACTAGCACTGAACTTTAGATAAGTAGTGCATTACCAGTGGAAATGCTCTCTCTGGGTACTCTGGACAGAGTGGACACACTTCAGTGCTCGCTCTCATTAGCTGATGAAAGTCTAGCCTGTCTGGGTGCTGAGTGAGCTATACTATTAGTTTGCTTCAAGAAGCTACTCTGAAGCCAAATGATCCATCTTCTCAACTCTTTATCTCTTCACTGAAGAGCAGACATGATGCTGCTTACTGCAAATGCTAAAATGAAATAGCAGAAAATAATTCTGAAAATGTAATTTTAATATAAGCAAACATGTGGACAAAATCAGGCCACACTTACAATAAAAAGGGTCTTAAAGCTGTTTGTTCATCACATAGGTGTTTAAAAGGGTGATCTAGTGATGAATCATTAATGTATTTTGACAAAAAATGTAACAGGCATTTTATTAAGACAGCTGTTATTTTGTGGAAAAGGGGTGACGGAGGAGCATTATTAAATCTTATATTTTACAAGCGTGTGCCTCAATATTTAACCAAAGTAATCCATTTCCGAATTAGAAATTACTTTACTCATTACTTAACAGAAAATAATCCATTCAAATTCAGCTGTGTTTGTAAACATTTAATGGGATTACTTTACTCATTAGTTAACTTAATAAGTAATGCATTCCAAATTAGTAATTGCTTTTTAAAAATGTAATGGGAGTGGTTTACTCATTACTTTTTGAAAAAGTAATCTAATTACATTGTGCATTTTTACTTTATAGTAAAAATGTTGGCTAAAATGACACAAATGTCATAGACCATGTCTATCACTTTATTTACACAGTTTGTTTTGATTTGACTATTTTGATGAACACCCATATGATGCAAAATATGAAGCACTATGTATTGTATATGGTGGTGGAAAATAATAATAAAAACAACACAAAGTGTTTCATATTTGAAAACAGCCCTGTTAATTTTGCTTTAGTCAGTGTATAACTAAATCAAATGGCCACCTTCAGATTAATGCAATATGATACTTACAATACATTTTGCAGCAATATTACATTTTCTTCTATAGTCTTTTTTCTACTCTTCTGTCCATCTTTCTGCCATTGTGTCTCTTTTTATACCTCAAAGCTTCATTATTCAGCTTGTTGATTTTTGGACCCAATGACTCCCCCAGAGAGTTAATTTTTGATGGTTGCTGACTGTGGAGTGCAGGCTACAGAACTGCTGGGCCATCCTAAAGTAAGGCAGTCATCATTAGATAGCCTCAGGACCTTCCATTCCAAATCCTCTGAAGAGTGCACCACTGGCCACTGTCAAAAACTTGGTCAATTCAAATTCAGGAAAAGGATGTGCAGGTGTCCAACAATAAATTCAGGCAACTGCAGCAACTTATAACATAACACATAATTTGCACAAGCATTTTAGGTTTCTGTAAATCCTACAGAAATATTACAGAAGGTGAAAATATATATTCCTATTGTGGTTACGCAATTTTTTCACATGAGATATTTTGTCATTATTCGGTGTACAAATTCAGTGTATGTAGTTAAAGGAATTATGGTAAAATGCCACTTGAACTCAATAGTCACCTAATAATTACCCTCATATCATATTTACATATTTTTTTCATTTAACTCAGATGTAGTTGATTAGCCAAGACATGTTTGCAGTCCAGTTTTCTTTTCTTAG
>BRDA01026631.1:0-12656 GCA_036984385.1 Crenuchus spilurus
TATATAATATCATATATTATTTGTATCTTGATTGAGTTAAACATTATTACTCCTGTAGATGATATCAGACAGTTTTTTTGCTCAGCAGGGATAAAGCAGCAAAGAGAAATGAGAGATGAGCCCCTGGCTAGGCTACCTCAACCTGTGTCTATGACGTTAACGCTACATTAGCTAACGTTATTCCTTGTAGTAAACAGCCGAATTAGCATTAGCAGTACAGATAGTGACTTTAGTTAGAAATGGCTAAAGTAATAAGGATAGGAAACCCAAAGTGGTGACGGGAATATCCAGTCAGTTGGCGTTAACGGTGGTATCATGCTGGTTGGGACTTCTGCGTCAATGATGAATATGAGAGAGCTTGTGTTGACTAGTTAGCCCAGGAATACTGCAGTGGTTCAAATTCAAATGGTGCACCTTCATGTTTGCAAATGTGGGTACATTTGTCCTTAATCAAGTCGTGACCTAAATTTTTAAACCATTCAAATTTATTTCACAGAAAAAGTGCACAGTAATGACTGTCTTGTCAGTTGTTTTGCCTTTATAATTGGCTAAAATACTCTTGTCTCCAGAAAAAAGACTAAAATATATTTTTGCTTGTACCAGTAGTGGTTTACAAGTCTACAGTAAAGTTCACAAGTAGGCCAAATGCATCAGTTCATTCTGGTGATTAATCAAAGATCAACAACATAATCTGATCTGATTGTTTAGTTTAAAGCACTATTTGTGCTTTCTTAAATATGAATAAGACCAGAAATCTTTTTTCGCATACATTATCTGTTTATGTAAAATAGAAAATTTTACATAAAATACATAACATAAAAACATAAAAGAAATTAAAATATAGAAGTAAAATAAACTAAGTAAAGCCCCCCACACACATTACTAATACTGATTGTTTAAAAAAGCCTGAGAGTAAAAATGAGTTTTCAAAAGCTTTTTAAATGATGACGTGTAATCTGCAAACCTGATGTTGCTTGGAAGACTGTTCCAGAGTTTAGGTGCATACACAGCAAATGCACAGTCCCCCTTTCGCTTACATTTCGTTCTCGGCACCATCAAAAGCCCTTGGTCAGTGGATCTCAGTGATCTTGAAGTATAGTGGGGAACTAATAACTCATAAAAGTACTCTGGGCTCTCACCATGTAAAGCCTTATAAGTTAAAACAAGCACCTTAAAATCCACTCTCCACTTCACTGGGAACCAATGAAGGGAGGCCAACACTGGAGTGATGTGATCCCTGCACCTTGTTCTAGTTAAAAGTCGAGCAGCTGCATTCTGCACCATCTGTAGCTTTGCTAAAACTCTTTGGCTAAGGCAGGTGTATAAGGCATTGCAGTAATCTATCCGAGATGACACAAAAGTATGTATAATTCTCTCCAAATCCTGAAATGATAAAATATTCTTAATTTTTGCAATGTTCCTGAGCTGAAAAAAACATGACTGAATAAGTTTTTTGATGTGTTCAGTGAACTGTAGTTGAGAGTCAAAAATAACTCCTAGATTTCTTGGGAGAGCATTAACTCGATGTGAGAGAACCCAGAGCCATCTGCACCTCTCTAGGAATTTTATCAGAACCCACAACCAGAACCTCAGTTTTATCTTGATTCAACTTAAGAAAGTTGCAGTTCATCCAGACTTTGGTAGCCTCTAAGCACTCAGTTAAAATGGCTAATTTACTTAAGTCATTTTTGCTAAAAGAGAAATACAACTGTGTGTCATCCGCATAGAAATGAAAAGAAATATTGAAACGCTTAATTAAAACTCCAAGGGGAAGCATATGTGGATGTTCGGGGTATGAAGCCTTCATGCCCCGGGCCCCAGCAAGTCTGTCAACTGGCCTGCGGAGCCATATACAAAAATAAATTTTTATTTTATCATTTATAAAGTAAATTAGCTTTATTATAATATTGCTAACGTTCATAGAAAATGGAGGGAAAATCGGCCAGTACAGCTTAGGTCCACGAGGAACCAGTAATAAGCCAATAAAGTCTAAAATGTGACATAAAACGATCATTCTTCTACAAAAATATATGTTAGCTGGTACATTAAACATATTTTATCAAATAGTTTTGACTTAAAACATGTTTTAATACTTATTTTTCTAACCAATGCACGAGACAAACACCGAGCACCTACCGGCAGTGTGGAAAACATGAACTGCTCTAAAAGTATGGTGGCTCAGTGAGAACAAAACTAAGCTGTCTGCAGTTCATCAGTCACCAGACGAGGGCGCCAAAACACCATTCCATTGTGTAAAATGTCCAATTCATTGAAATTCACCCAAAATTAAAAAAGGACCGTTTTCTTACAGTTACATGTACACACAACACAAATGAAATTGCTCACTCCCCAAATTATAATTATTTAGGCATGAAAATCACTTCTTCTGGGAGTTTTCATCAGGCAGTGAGTGAACTGAGAGGAAAAGCCCGCAGAGATTTCTACGCCATAAAACAACACATTTTCACAGAAATCCCAATTAGAATTTGGTTAAAAATATTTGAATCAGTAATTGAACCAATTGCCCTTTATGGCAGTGAGGTGTGGGGTCCGCTTACAAATCAGGAATTTGGCAAAATGGGACAAACATCCAATTGAGACTCTGCATGCAGAATTTTGTAAAAGTATTTCAAAAATACACAGAAACACCACCAACAACGCCTGCAGAGCAACGCCTGCAGAGCAGAATTAGGCCGATACCCTTTAATTATAAAAATACAAAAAAGGGCAATCAAATTCTGGAAGCACTTAAAGAACAGCGACTCCCACTCATACCATTATAAAGCTCTGCAGTACCAGGAGCTGAGCAAAGACACCAGAGGCGATTGCTCTAAGACTGCAAGGGAAGCTCAGCTTCCCCTAAAAAAAAAAAATAAGTGATGAATAATATACTGCCTAACCTGAATGTGTATGTTGTTCCCGGAAATCTGGATCCTTTGTGAAATATCATAACTTTAGTTTTGTTTAGGTTTACTCCCAGGGCCCAGTTCTGGCAGTATTGCTCTAGCAGGTCCAGATTCTGCTGTAGACCCACTACTGTGGGGGACAGCAGGACCAGGTCATCTGCGTAGAGCAGGAATTTAATCTCCGAGTCGTGCAGAGTTAGACCGGGAGCTGTCGAGTCTTCTAATATTTTGGCCAATTCATTAATGTAGATATTGAATAGTGTTGAGACAGCAGCCCTGTCTCACTCCACGCTCCTGAGAAATTGTTTGTTTTTTGCCGATTTTAATTCCGCACCTGTTTCCTGTGTTCATGGATTTAATAAGGTCATATGTTTTACCCCCCACACCACTTTCTATAAGTGTGTAAAATAATCCTCTGTGCCAAATAGAATCAAAAGCCTTTTTAAAGTCAATAAAACAGGCAAATATTTTAGTTTTATTTTGGGTGACATATTTAGGGTGTGTAGGGTGTAAATATGGTGCGGTAATTTGGTAAAAATCCAATTTGACTTCTTCTCAGGACACTGTGCTTCGTAAGGAAGTTTCTCTCTCTCTCTCTCTGTTTCTCTCTCTCTCTCTGTGTTTCTTTCTCTCTCTCTCTCTCCCTCTTCCTCTCTCTCTCTCTCTCTCTCTCTCTCTCTCTCTCTCTCCCTCTGTCTGTCTCTCTCTCTCTCGCTCTGTCTCTCTCTCTCTCTCTCCCTCTCCCTCTCTCTCTCTCTCTCCCTCTCTCTCACAGGCTGTGTGTGTGTCATAAACCTCTAAGTGCTGCTCCAAGGCCACTCTGAGCCGGTCTCAGTTACAGAACCAGACTGTGTGTGTTACAGGATGAGGGTATTTCTGAGTTTGTGTCCTGTTATGCTGTTCATTTCTGCTGTATATGGACAGTCAGAGCCTGATGGTAAGTGTGTGTTGTGTGTTTTTGGTTTAAAAAAAGACACTGTGTGTGAGGTCTTTAATCTCAGTGTGTTTTAATGTGCAATGTCAGTATAAAGAAACTGTCTCAGATCTCTACAGTGGTGCTGAACGTAACCAGACAATGTCACAATATTCTGCAACATTAATACAGTTTGTTTACCCACTGGAGAACGTTCTGACTGCTTATATGTGATGTTTATGGTAAAATAGTGGTACATACAGTCTTTTGCAGGAACTATTTTACCGTACAACACCCTGCATGTGTCCCTCCACCATGAATGGTTTTTAAAAATACTCTCAAACCTTCTCTAAACTCAGTGTGTCAGACATCAGAATGCATGTTCATAAACATCTGATGTAAGAAATGTCTGAGGAGCTTTAAATGTGTTTATATTTTTGTTTACTGTTGATTGTTTTATGCTCATATACACACAGCAGTACTTAATCTACTTTCTGTGTGCATATAGACTTTAAGAATATGTGTGTGTATGTGTGTTCTCCAGCCAGGCTGTGTGAAGGAAAAGGGGACTTTGACCTGTGTGATGGTGATGGGGACTGTGATTTGTCTGTCAGCAGGTGCTTTTGTAAATCTAAGCTGCCTTATTGCAGGTAATCACCATTTAGTTAATCCAAGTGATTAATAATTAAACCTTTACTGCAGGTCATCAGTAATCTGTCTTATAACAGTATTAACATATAAAACATATTCTTATGTGTTTTATTTACACTTTCATGAATAATATACTTGGGGAAGTTGTGGCCTGGTGGGTAGGGATCTGGTCTTGTGACTGGAAGGTTGCCAGGTCGATCCCTGGATAGCTCGTGACTGAGGTACCTAACCCCCAACTGCTCCCCAGGCACCATTGGATAGGGCTGCCCACCACAGACCAGTGCGATTGCTAGTGTGTGTCTTTCACTGCACCTATGGATTAAATGCGAAGATCAAATGCTGTTGTATGCAAATCACATTGGCAAAAAGTTTAATCTAATCTTCACTCTGGATGTTATTATTATTATTATTATTATTATTATTATTAATAATAATAATAATAATAATATTATTAGTCTATGTTCAGACTGTAGTCAAACCAGATTAATTTCACAGATCAGATCTGATGAGACGACTGCACTGTTATTAGTGTTCAGACTTCACCACACCTATCTGCTTGTATTGTAACGACGTAGACATTAGTAACTACAACCACACTGGTGATGTGGCTTCGGATTTGCCAGGTTCATGGTTTCCCTGTAAAATTGGGCTATTTTAAAAATGGTCATTGGCAAAATAATTGTATTTGAGATGATCGTTGTATGTTGTGTTGAATAATGCGAAAAACACTGAAATCGTATTTGAGCATCCAGAATGTCAGACTGAGACTGTCAGATTGATCTAGATACCAAACCAAAAATCTGATTTGGGCAGTCTGAACTCAGCCTTAGATCTTCATTCTGGATATTAACGCTATTAGATCTTCTTTATTGTTAATGAATATGAATAATAATTAGTGTCAGTAGTATGTTGGTTCTGTTTAGGTGTAATGAGTAATGTTGTGTATTGGTGTTGATTGTCTGTGTATGTTTAGGTGTAATAACTATAAAAATGAATTCTATTTGGGTGAGAACTGTGACCAGAAGTGGACGACGCTGACATTTGCCCTCGTGGCCTCACTTCCTGGATTAACTTTGGCTGTGTTTGTGGGAGTGATCGTCCAGCTTGTTAACATCTCTCAGAAACCCAACACGACTACTGGGTCAGTCTCACACACACACACACACACACACACACACACACACACACACACACACACACATTCTTGTAATTGCCTAAAAGTGGGGACCATGTTTTCTGCTGGACCTAGAGACAAGCTATTTGAGTCTTTAGACACTTTAGACATGCGGTCAGCAGGCTGTGTTCAAACCTGACTTAGTTCTCTGAAGTTCTCTAACCAATTCACCTTCAATTCCATAAGGCAGCATCACACCAATCACAGAGACAATGAGTGAGGCATGAGTGTGGTTGTACGGGCATGTAGTACAGAGCAAAGTGGACTTAAAAAAATCCAAACTGTCCAAAGTGGACTTAGAAAATCACATCTTCAGTCATCCTCATAGGCAGCTGAAGATGTTGTGATTTGACAGACATAAAGATGACATGAAGATCGTCAGTGCACTTGCAGGAAACAACACTAAATTAAGCTGAACTGTTGAGAATTGGATGAACCTCCCCTTATAAACGAAATGATATACAGTTATAAAAGAAAGTAGAATGGAAAAGTTCAACCCTCAGTGTGAAGTACAGTCATTATCTGCTCCAGAATGCACTGATAAGTCCTGAATCAGCAGGACAGTCAGGCTGATAAGCATGACATAAACTTATAAACCTGGAAGTTTCAAGGTTAAACCTGTAACTCCTCCTCAAAAGTTTGGGGACACTTAAATTAAAAGTATTGTTAGTGTATTTACAGACTTCAGTACACATGAAACTGAATGTGTTAATCATTTAAACAGTTGTTGGGCAAAGAGCTGACTTTACTGGATCCTGTACAAGATAAAGTAGAAAGTTTAGAGTCCTGAGACCTGAGAGTCAAAATACCGAGTCATTTTATTATTTTAGTGCAAAGCATTATTATTATTATTATTATTATTATTATTATTATTATTGTTGTTATTATTTCCCTGCTGAATTTTCTCTTCATATCTCGTCCTGCAGTTTTTGAGATATTGACACAGTTCCAGCTCCAGATCGTGTCTATTTGTGTGATGTATGTCTAGCAACCATGTAGCAATAACCTAGCAACCACTTATTCCTAGTTTACACTACATGATTTTAACCCAGTTTTCCAGTAGCCAACCAGTTTTTTTGTAGATCACTCTACTCGGAGGCAAGTCGGGGATTACTTGGGGCTCACTCAGTCATGTAGTGTGAACTGCTGAAAGACACTTGCCAATTGATCATTGACCAGTCGCAGATGCCGGTGGAAATATTTGACGTGTTTAATATCAGAGATCCAGTCAGTGACTGTGTCAACAGCAGTAACCACCTACAACCAGTGGGATCATGTAGAGAGAGAACCGCATGTCTGTTTACGCAATCTCTGTTATTGTAACTGCACTGCAGAAATAATGTGATTGATTATGTCTATGATCAATGTAATGGACAGAAGAAATAAAGCTGGAGATAGTATGTATGTAATATAACTGTAATTGCATTGCTGGCTCATAGCCTGTGCTCTATACTTAAGGTTGGCGCTGCGCAAAAGTATGTATGTATGTATGTGTGTGTGTGTGTGTGTGTGTGTGTGTGTGTGTGTGTGTGTGTGTGTGTGTGTGTGTGTGTGTGTGTATGTATGTATGTATGTATGTATGTATGTATGTATGTATGTATGTATGTATCTATCTATCTATCTATCTATCTATCTATCTATCTATCTACCATCCATCCATCCATCCATCCATCCATCCATCCATCCATCTATCTATCTATGCTCATAGCCAGCGTGCCAGCTGTACTGTTCTGTTCTTGTGACAAAATGTGTGTTTGGAGAGCAGCGAGGTTACTCAGATGAAAAATCGTGTAGCTCGTGACCTCGGGTCGCCAACCAGTCATTTAGTGTGAAAGCCACAACAACTGAAAGACTTGCAATTACAGCTCAACCAGTCATGTAGTGTGAATGGCTCAATGACTGACGATTCAAAAAAGTTGTGTATGTGTGAACCTGGCATTAGCAACCATGTAGCAACAGCCTATTAACCAGTTTAGACTCTAGACTGTATATAGACTGATTAGATTGTAATGATAGTATTCTATCTTGTCAAGTCGTGTGTGTGTGTGTGTGTGTGTATGTGTGTGTTACAGAGGAGAGAGTAAACTGCAGTCCTCTTCTCCCACAGAGGAGACCACTTTCCCTGGAGTAGTTTTTGCATCTGATATGAAAGTGAGTCATTAATTAATTGTGATTAAATTGAGTCATCTTATTAATATTCATACAATCACACATCATTTCTCCTCACAACACAGAGCACTAATGATATGTAAATAAATATAAATAGTTTCATAGTATAATATAGTAAGCTGAGTGGGTGGAGCTAAACTGCTGTACGCTGGTTGGTAAAACGCTGTATAAAATACTGTATAATAAATCTAATTATATCTGATATGACAAACACACTTAATTATCCTGTATCTGTTCACTCAGACACACCTACACACAGTTCTGCCTATTTCTCTGTAACATATCAGTCATATCTCTACTGAGTCATAAATTCATCTAATGATTAAACAGACAGAGAGGAGCAGCAGCTCTATTCATGACAAAGCACATAACCACTTCATAAAGCTTCAAATAATCATTTAATCCTTTCATTAAAGAGTCAGGAGTGACCATAGTGTGTAATAGGACTGTCATAATAGCAGACTTTTAATTTTATCAAGTGTATTATCAGATACTCGGCACCAAATCAGGACTGATTTCACTCATCTTTAACAGCTAATGTTAATTTGATAGAACAGACACATTTCTACATGTAATCTCTGTAATCCATAGACATCTTCAGCTGTCAACTAAATACAGCAAAATACAGTTAAATGTAGTAAAATATAGCAAAATACAGTAATACACTATTAAAATAGAGTAGCTTCTCTGTGTTCTTTAAGTATTTAAAGTTAGACTATAGAATTGAATATGAAATAGTAGAAAATGGTGTAACCAAACTGTTATTTATGTTTTACTTTGTTACTCCCTCAGACTCGTCCTAGAGGCCCCTCCTCTGGTCCAGGTCAGCTGCAGGGTGGGGTTACCATGGCAACCACATCAACACGACCGTACAGGTGAGCTCTGACCTGCAGGTGATTGAATCCAGAGTTTTCAGACATCTCTGATAGATGTGACCAGTCCATTTGTATGGTTTGAAGAGATAAAACTTCACCTGATTAAATCTGATTATACTAGTACATGTGAGGTGGCAGGCAGCTGGGTGAACACAAACGCGGACATCTGGGGACAAACGAGGGTTTTATTTAGACACGGGTGACAGAAAACAAAACAGCGCGAGGGCTGAACACACAAGGCTCTAGGAAGGGTTAAGACAGGGTACGAGAAGCGAGGTTCCAAACAGATAAAGTCAACGACCAATGGTGACAAAGCTCAAGACACTATGATAACAAAAATGACCGACAGGGAACAAAGGACAAGACAGAGCATATGAAGGCACAGACTGGGTACATGGAACAAGCAACAGCTGGACTCAATGAAACATGATGGCACAGGAAATCCACATAAGAGCATGAAATACGTTACTTGACCACACGAGGGAGACAGAACACAAGGGCAGGGGCTTAGCGCCTGACAGTACATCTCCAAAAATTAGTGATACATTTCATTTGTGTTCAGAATTTAACTCAAAAAAGCTAAACTGTCATATATTTTACATTCATTACACATAAAGTGACATATTTAAAATATTTTATTGTTTTAATGTTGTTTAAATGTTTAATCATTTCAGATTCTCGATTTTATACTTATTAATACTAAAACTAGAAAAGACTTAAAATATGTATACGAATTAGGGCTGTGAATCGGAAAAAATAATAGTCATGATTAATCTCAGTATGTCATATAGTTAATTGCAAGTGATTCCGCTACCTGCCACTAGTAGTCAGTAACGAGCATGAGTGCAGAGATCACTGAAACTGCAGAGAAGAGGTGGTGCCTTGTCATTGTGTAAACAAACCTGTCTTAATCATTTTCTGAACATTTTGAAATGGAGGAAGAAACAAAGATATTTTGACAGGATTTTATTGAAACACCCTGCAAGTGAAAATGAAAGTTTGACAAAGAAGGCAAAAGTCAAAGAAGAAGATTGTTTGATAATTAATGTAAATAGACTTAATAAACCAGTTTATTTCTTTACATTCTCTTTTATTATGTATTATTATTGTTTTTATACATTATTTGTTATTTATAAAGTAATTTTTCTTATTTAAAAACACTTGGTGTATATTAATTTGTGTGTTTTTCGGGTTGCAGGAACAGGTTAACAGCATTTCAGTTCATTTTAATGCTGAAATTTAATTTGATATATAAGGAAATTGAGTTATGAGCTCCGGCACAAAACAAATAAAACTCGTAAGTCAAGGTTCTACTGTATAGTGAAAGATTATTTTAAAAAGGCAAACACACAAACCTTACATCATCATTCATGCAAAACACTCAAAAGCAAAAGGATAAAGCAGTCTTTACTCCTCTACTCTTAATGACGCTGCGCACTTTCAGATCTCAAGATGACTTGCAGGGACACATAGAATTTGCGTTAACGACACTATTTTTTTAATCGCATTAAATTGAGATTGCGTTAATGCGTTATTACCACGTTAACTTTGACAGCCCTAGTATGAATATAAAATATGACACCTTTATGAATTAAGTTATGAGCAACAATTAACTTAAAAAATATTCTTATATATTATATATTCTTAAGAAGCTCATTGAATTTCTGAAAGTTCTCCAGGAGTTCTCAGAGTTCTTGAGGTTCTGTTTTCTGTGAGTTTCTGAATACTGAAATGCTTGAGATTCTCAGCAACCTGATCATGACATTTCAGGTTCTTGTGTTTCTGAGGATGCTCCATTTCTGAGTCCTGAATTCCACCAAGCTCAAGTTATCAAGATCATCTAAGATCTTGAATCTGGAGCCTCTGAACTTCTCAATTTTTAATGTAAATACAGCTTTAGTGCTGCAGTCTTTGAGATGTATATTTTACACCAATTTTGTTTTTTCGTGTACAGCATTTCAGATAGTCACCGTCCTCCGTCTGACAGACCACCAATGGGAGACTTTCATCCACCTTACAGGTAAAGTCTAAATCTCTGATATTCTAATAAACACTCCATGATCAGCTCTTCTTTATAGTCACATTACTAACAATCTCTAGAACTCAATAGTCACCTAAGTAGCCTAGTTGTATTTTACCAAGAACATCAACATTAAGATGTGGATGAAGTTTTGGTGACTTTTTACAGAAACAATGCTATTTAGGTGACTGTTGAATTCAAGGGCTTGTTAGTAATATTAGCTCCAGTTCTAAGTGATAGAAGTAAAACCTATTATGACTGAATAAATACTTCTGAAGTGGACAATAGTGTCCACACTAACAGAACAGTACAGATGGACATAAGTGAATAAATATCAATTCAAAATTTTCAATAGAATAAAATACAGTTGTGATTAGCGAATGCTTTTCTGTCTGCAGCCCAACAGCTAAAATGCATCCAGTACCTGATAGACCACCCATGGGAGGACCTCGTGCACCCAGCAGGTATGTGGTAACAGCATTTAAACTCAAAATCTCTGAATAATTAAATGTGATCAAACTCATTCAAGATTTGATGTGAAATGCTTCAATTTAATTGTAATTTTTTATATAATATAAACATATTAAATTTAATAAATGAAATTCATCATCCAGTGAAGCTACAGTGTTTATATGTGATGTTGATGATGGTAAAATAGTGATAAATATAAATAAAAAATGCTGTTTGGGGACTATTTTGCCATACAATGTGCTGCTATATCCCTCCACCATGAACAGGTTTTGAAAATAGCCTCAAAACTCATAAAACTGTGTCAGACAGCAGGCAGTGTGTTCAGTTATCTGATATAAGTGTGAGGAGCTTTTAGAGATTTCTGGTTACCATCAAAACCACTGTGAACTGTTCTGACTCCAGTATGGAGAGTTTCACACCTTACCATCAGACTGTAGTTTTGTTCAGAATGTCTTATTTTTCTGCAGTGCCTTTGAAAACATGCCACCACAATCCAGAAACAGCTCGTTCAACAGGCCGATTCTAGGAGCACAACAGCCCTACAGGTATTATGGGTAATGCAGTATCAAGGTGTAAATCTAACTGTCTCATTATTTACACTTAACCCTTTCCTACATGGTGGTCACTGCAGTGGACAGCTGTTTAGAATCATTGTCTTATATATGCATGTGGTTTTAATGTTTAACAGTCACTTTAGTGGATGTTGCTTTAAAGAGTAGCACCCCACCTGGTGGCCAGTAATAGCAAGCACAGCAAAAACAGCTGGAACTGCACCTAATTTCAGGATATCTGTGAATTAGGAGTATATGATTGTATACAGCGTTAGAATGAATGTAATAACTGTCAGGTTCTTCTGTAAAATATGGAGGTGTTGTAATCATATACAGAGGTACATTTGGGTTATAATGTCCTGTACTGATGTTTCTGTAGTTACACAGCAAGTCCTGGTCAAGTGCTCAGTAACCCGTACGCCAAGACCCAAAATCCATATGAAGAGCGCAGTTCATCTCCAGATCAATTCAGGAGCTACAGTCCACCTTCTTCTCCTCAGACGTATGACGACAGGGTAAACACTCAACTTTTCATTCACACAGAAATCATTTTTATATACAACATTACTAACACAACCTAATAGTCACCTAAAAAGCCCAGTTTCTATAAAAATACACCAAAACATTCTGACTCAGAGCTGATCCAGATGTTAGTGAAAGTGTCACAGACTAGTGGGTGTGGTTTAAGACACTCAGACTTTCTGTGAACTACTAACAATAACACAAACTTGTGTAGCTGAATGCTTTGTCGCCCATCAAACTGTGAATTAAAATGATGAATAAAAGCACACAGACAGACACTTCAGACAGCAGCAGGGCTGGCTTGCTTCATATTCATTTATTCATTCATTATCACACCCGCTTAATCCTAATCAGGGTCGCGGTTAGTCCCCTACCCCCTCACTGGGCGCAGGGCAGGGCAGGAC
>BRDA01026634.1:6351-17224 GCA_036984385.1 Crenuchus spilurus
TCATAAACTCCAGCACATGACACACGACATGATGTCTCCACACTTTGTGTGTGTGTGTGAAAAATAAAGATGTTTTGAGTATAATTTGCTCAAATGTGAATGGTCAACTAGAAAGAACTTTAAGAAGCTGAGACTTTTTTCCAGCATGCAGCCAGAACCATCTCTGTGATATTCTGCATCCCATAATGCAACATAACAAGGCAGCTAGCAACGGTTGCTAAGTAGTGATTGGAGCGCTTGTGCTTGGTCTGATAATCCCAGCTCTGGATGTTGATGAAGCTTATTCACACCTCTGTAGTACAGCACACAGTACACGACCTCAAATACTCCATTCTATACTGTATACTGATATATGTGTACAGTACATAAGGTTAGTATACACTACATACTGGTACATTATACAGTATGTGGTATATAATGCTGCAGTAGGCAGTATGTACTGGTATAATATACAGTGTATATTGGTACATTATGTAGTATACAATATACAGTATATACTGGTGCAGTACACAGCATATAGTATATATTGGGACATTATGCAGTATACTGTATATGCTGCTACAATAAACAGTATAAACTGACTGGTAGACTAATCAACATATACATACATTATATATTTATACAGTATGCAGTATATGCTGATATACAGTATACTGTATATACTGTACAGTGTGCAGTCAGTATACAGTATATTAGTACAGAATACAGTATATACTGGTATGCAATATACAGTATACTATTTCAAACACAGCCATCATATCACTTGGGCTTTAAAACACCCCCTTACTCCCACTCTTCTGTGCTAGCGTGAGGAAGGCTGACGGATGTTAGAGAGCAGCTCAGCTTCTCCTGCTGAGGCAAAAATAACAGGTAAGACAGCGAGTGTGAAAAGCTGCAGGCAGATGAGCATTCCCCCCACCCCACCACATACACTCCCCTAAGCTCTGTCAAACAGCATCACTGGCAACTGCAGGATGTTCTCACAGCTTTCAGTTTCAGAGCAAAAATCAGCAGGGTTCACATACAGCGTACATATTGAGCCTGGATGGTGTTCATCCGTGTAGGAGTTGGTTTAACACTGCTGCTGTCACTGGTCATACTGCTTGTAATGAAGACTGCAGAAAGCAGCAAATAAAAAAAAACAACACCATCCATCCTTGCTTCTCTTTAGCAGAGGAACGTGGCATGACTTGGAGCTGAGATGAATCTGAGGCACATCGTGGCCCTCTGGAGGTGGATTTGAAGCAGGTTTCAGAATGATTTCAACCCTTAGATAAGCTAACATTCTAATGCATCATCAAGATGATTTTCCACTACTGGGAATGTGACTGTTATATAATTGATATCATATATATCCTTGACTGGATCATTGTTTAGATCATACAGTGAAGGAAATAATTATTTGATCCCTTGCTGATTTTGTAAGTTTGCCCACTGACACAGATATGAACAGTCTATAAATTTAAGGGTAGGTTTATTTATTTGCATTTTGCAGAGAGAAATAAGTATTTGATCCCTTACCAATCAGCAAGAGTTCTGCCTCTCATAGACCTGTAAGTTTTTCTTTAAGAAGACCTCCTATTCTACACTCATTACCTGTATTAATTGCACCTGTTTGATCTTGTTACCTGTATAAAAGACACCTGTCCCAGCCATGACCCATCTTCAGTGCTCTTAATGAGGGATTGAGGTTGTTGGCCAAAATTACATGACCCCATCTATCCTCTCTTCAATACAGTGCAGTCATCCTATTCTCTTTGCAGAAAAGCACCACCAAAGTATGATGTTTCTACCACCATGCTTCATGGTTGGGATGGTATTATTGGGGTTGTACTCATCCTTGTTCTTCCTCCAAACACGGCGAGTGGAGTTGATAACAAAAAGCTTTATTTTGGTCTCATCTGACCACATGACTTTCTCCAGGATCATCCAGATGGTCACTGGCGAACTTCAAACAGGCCTGGACATGTGCCTTCTTGAGCAGGGAGACCTTGAAGGCACTGCAGGATTTTAATCCATTACGGTGTAATGTGTTACCAATGGTTTTCTTGGTGACTGTGGTCCCAGCTGCCTTAAGATCATTAACAAGTTCCCTCTTGTAGTTTTAGGCTGATTTCTCACCTTCCTCATGATCAAGGATACCCCACGAGGTGAGATTTTGCATGGAGCCCCAGATCAAGGTCAATTGACAGTCATTTTGTATTTCTTCCATTTTTGTACAGTGGCACCAATAGTTGTCTCCTTCTCCCCAGCGTCTTACTTATGGTTTTTGTAGCACATTCCAGCCTTGTGCAGGTCTATGGTCTTGTCCCTGACATCCTTAGAAAGCTCTTTGGTCTTGTCCATGTTGGAGAGGTTAGAGTCTGATTGATTAATTGAGTCTGTGGTCAGGTGTCTTTTATACAGGTGACAATTTAAGACAGCTGTCTTTAATGCAGGTAATGAGTTGATTAGGTGTGTCTAACTGGGGTGCGTTTCCCAAAACGTTCTTAATGCTAAGTACTTCGTAACCTCGTACTTAGGAACATTCTTAAATTTACTAGTGTTTCACGAAAGCCTTCGTAACCCACATCGTACTTAAACTCGTTCGTAAATCTATGAGTGGTCTGGCTCTCTCGTAACTGGCAAAGTTGTTCTTAACTTGAAGTTCACGTGCAGTTCTGTCTGAAAAAACAAAAGAGGGCGCTGATCATCCTTTGAAAAATGCAACACTCAGCACACAAATTCATGAACATTTAAATTTTCTTTTGTAAGCGGAAATATGTCACGTAAATTAGAGTCAGCATCCTTAGTTCAATACTGCGCATACATGTACTTATTAAGTTGAAATTATTGTTTTCACAAAATAAAAAACTAAGATTGCTTAAAGTACAATATATTATTTACTGATATACACATATAAATTACATAAATGCCGTGTGTTTGTTTTCCAGTGTAACAGTCTTAGTAGTACATTAATATGTTGTGTCCCAAGCAATGGTTAATCATTGGCCTACTAAGTTTGTCAACTCTTAACCAATCAAATTCACTGATTAATCATGGACACGTAACCAAGAGGATTTGTCTATTTATAGGTAGGCTTGGCTGATGGACAGCAACTGCAAGTGAATTTTTTTTATCTTTTTGCATGTGTGTAGTGTAAATACTTTTTTGATGTTTGGTTTTATAATTATTGTTTACAAAACGATACGTTTGTGGCTTAATAATGAAGAAATGTATGTAAATCGGTGGTTCAGTTTTCGACTGGCTGAGCCTATTTGATGCAGAGACGAGGGTGGAGTCAACTAAGTGCTACTTAGGGACTCGTTCGTAAGTTTGGAAGATAAGAAGGCTTTTGAGAAACAGTCGGAAAAATTGTGTTCTTAAAGTTACGTTGTTCTTAAAGTTGTTCATAAATCACTAAGTTCAATCACTTTCGGGAAACGCACCCCTGGTCTGTAGGAGCCAGAATTGTTTGGTAGGAGATCAAATACGTATTTCTCTCTGCAAAATGCAAAATGTATATATTTTATACAATGTCATTTTCTGGATTTTCTTTTTGATATTCTATCTCTCACTGCTAAAATAAACCTACCCTTAAAATTATACACTGTTCATATCTTAGTCAGTAGGCAAACTTACAAAATCAGCAAGGGATTAAATGAATATTTTCTCCACTGTATATATACAAAATACTGCAATTTGTTTTAAAAGTTTTTCTCCATCAAAACATCAAAAAAG
Organism: Crenuchus spilurus; assembly: GCA_036984385.1. NCBI lineage: Eukaryota > Metazoa > Chordata > Actinopteri > Characiformes > Crenuchidae > Crenuchus > Crenuchus spilurus. The sequence continues at coordinate 10,072 of BRDA01026634.1, forward strand.
GTTGCTCAGAGAATCTTTCTGTGACAGAAGTGTCGTAAAGAGGTTGATAAGAGTTTTTTCTCTGCTGAATTGCAAAGCTGAAAGTTACAGTAAGTGATATTACGTAATACTACTGGAACACCCAAAATACTGGGTATTTTCAGTTTCAGCACCAAGGACAGCAACACAAAGAAATTGTGTTTACAGACCATGAACAGATGTCCATCCTTGCTTTACTTCTGTGGAGAAACGGCATGATTCACAGCTGAGATGAATCGTGGCCCTCTGCTGGAGGATTTGAGGCAGGTTGCATAACAGGCTCAACCTGTAGGGGAGCTAACATACTAATACATCACCAGTTTGATAAACCATGTTGATGTGGACCCATGGACATAGTGCTTTTGTGACATAGTGACAACCATAGTGCTTTTGAATGGATTTCAGCACCATTAACAGCAACACTCGTTTTTTTTTTCATTCAAAGATAACATTAGCTAATTTTACTGAGTCCGTATTGAATTCTCAAAGTCACACCAATGACTTTATTAAGCTCAAGAGCTTAGAGCTCTTCCTACTGGCTGAATGTGCAGTTAGGATCCAAGTCACACTCAGTGGGTGTACATGTGAAGAGATGAGAACATAGCTCAGGCTTATTAGCGTAATTGGCCTCTCCGATCTGAATATCTGAAGAAGACCTGGCTGACCTGCACTGGACAGAAGCACAGAGAGGGAACCGTCTCCATGGGCCAATGCTTTCCTCTAACAAGCATTTCAAAGGAAATACTTGGCCCCCTAGAGGATCACCCGTTTTACACAAGAGCTGATCAACATAAGAAAAACAATGTGCTCACTTCTGCGCAAAAGAAATAGAATGAAAATGTGTTTTTATGCCAATTGACACCTCACTTTTATTTACAATTGCTCAAAAATACACAAGAATTAAACTGCAGCCATTCAACTATCAGTGATAATGACTGAATCCTACCTAAAGCATCCATTTAAGCAAATGGGACTGATACATTTTAGGGTGCATCCACACCAATTCACAAAGAGCTTTCTACACTATAGCAGCCTAAATTCTGCTGAAAAAGAATGAGCTGCAATGACAGCATGCTATTTTCATTCCTTTGACAGATGCATGCTCTCATCCAGAGACAGAAGAACATTAGCACACACTTGTAAGGGAATGTCACAAAAGTATTTCTCAATTTTGTGGGCTAACATTAAATATTCACAAGAATTTTCTGCATAACATGGCATGGGGTGAAACCTTGGGCCATCTGCTACCAAAGCAAACAGCTTCCTGAATGACAGGGAGAGTTAGCCAGTTAAGATCAGAGGCTTGGGACAGTGGGAACTGATAGAATGGGTGCACGACTGCTGTTGAAGTAGAACAAAGTAAGTTGCATCAGTTTTGGTTTTTGGATGATTTAAATTTGCTGAAAAGTGCTAAAACTCAGGAACGTGTGGAAATTATTAGTAAGTAACCACATTGTCAATATCTAATGGATGGTAAATGCATTAGCCATGTTACTACAGGTATCTCAGCACCATGGACAGCAACAGCACACACACTCTTATATGTGTTTCAGCACCATGGACAATAACAAAGAAACTATTCATTGCTTTGCAATGTTGCCTCACATCACAGGACTGTGGCTTTATATCCTTTTGTTTCAAGACACTGTGTTTTTGCAGGACATTGTGTTGTGTTTCAGGACCACTTAGAGCAGCATTGTACAACTGACTCAAACCATGGACTGCTGCTGTTGCTGACTATGTTTCAGGACCATGGACAGCATATCTGTGTTCTTTGTGGCCCTGGACAGCAACACTGTTGTTGTTGCCTGTTGCAGCACCATAGACAGCAACCTTATATTGTCTTTTATCAGAACCATATATTACACTATATTTTCATTTCTGTACCATGAATAACACCACTCGATGCAACTTTTAAAACCAAGGTCACTAGTCATCAACAATTCTGGAGAAGCATGCACACCTGACATCCACCGTAGCTTGCTTAATGTGTTCATATATTTAACTTTCTCATGGGGTTCTTTATCCATTTGCTGTCAATATTTACACCATCTCCCATCAGGCTTTGTTCCCCTGTGAACTACAAACACGTCCACTGACACTGGGCCCTGTGGGGCACACTTCTCATTGATGCTGCACTGATTGCATTGGGAACTCCAGCACTGTCACCATCCCACAGCTTTCCACATCAACTCACAGCACTGTTCATCCTCACTCTATCAGCGGGAAAAATGTAACACATTTGTACTCCGAGAACAGAAACAATGGCAAATTCTGGCGGAACCAGAACCATGGCTAATAGCTAAAGAAACCTTCTGGGCAGAGAACTGAATGTGCAAGATGTGTAGGATGTTCCTAAGGATGTTCTTTGGCCCCATCAAAAACATACTGATGTGAAAAATGAATTATGTTGAAGTCTGGAATTGTAAATTAAGCCAAGGAAGTGACAAGGAAATCATAGAAAAGAGCTTAAACTTAGACTAAACTACATGTATCTTATACAACTGAGCCTAAATTACACATCACATCAACTACAAAAACTCTAACCTTTAAACAGACTACACCAACTACACACAGATTAGCCTAAAGCATGAAACAACTACACAAAAGCCTGGATTTAAACTACACAACAACCACACACATAGCCGGGTCTAAACTAAACACACAGATGAGCTTTAAACTACACACACAGCTGAGTCTACACTACACAATAACTAAACACCAACTACACAACACTGAGCCTAAACTATACACCAACTATACACACAGCTGAGCCTAAACTACACAACTACACTCACAGCTATGTTTATATTACAAGATACATGCACAGCTGAGCCAAAAATACACACAATTTTACACACAGCTGAGTCTAAACTACACAACTACACACACAGCTGAGTCTAAACTACACAACTACACACACAGCTGAGTCTAAACTACACAACTACACACAGCTGAGTCTAAACTACACAACTACACACAGCTGAGTCTAAATTACACAACTACACACAGCTGGGTCTAAATTACACAAAAGGTTCACACACAGCTGTGCCCAAACTACACAACAACTAGACACATAGCTCTTCCTATGATGGATGATAGACAGATCTCAGCAGCAAGGTAGTTTGATCTCAGCAGTATAGGATGGTGGATAGACCTCAGCAGTTGAATCTTGGCACTATGGTAGTTGCATCTCAGTAGTAGGGAATGATAGACAGATCTCAGCAGCATGGTAGTTGAATGTCATCAGTAGAGGATGATGGATAGATCTAAATTGTAGTTATGTCTCAGCAGTAGTTTGATCTCAGCAGTTGAGGATGATGGACAGATTTTAGCAGTAGAGAATGATGAATACATTTCAGCAGCATGGTAGTTGGATGTCAGCAGTATTTTAGTTGGAACACAGCAGTATGGTAGTTAGATCTCAGCAGTATATGATGATGAACAGATCTTAGCAGTAGAGGTTGATGGACAGATCTCAGCAGTATGGTAATTGGATATCAGCAGTATTGTAGTTGGATCTCAGTAGTAGAGTATAATGGATAGATCTCGGCAGTATGGTAGATGGATCTCAGCAGTAGAGAAGATGAACAGATCTTAGCAGTATGGTAGTTGGATCTCAGCAGTAAAGGATGATGGACATATGTAGTGGATGGTGGCTGGAGTTAGATTTGATTAGTACAGTGATGCTGAGCAAAACCAGCTGTGTGAGCAGGGCAGCCCAAATCCAGTTAAATGCCATTAACTCCACTGTACTCTAAAGGTCAGAAATAGTATTAGGGAAAATGTTTCCTGTTTTAATGCCCCAAAGGGCCTGAGAATTGGCTGAAATGAAACATACTGCAAAATGACCACGCCTGGCTCGTCTATCTCTAAAAACAGACTTCTAATAGTGATATCAGCTGCTAAACAGCATTAAAGATAAACTTAACTTCTATCATTTTGGAGTTGTGAGGTAGCTGATATGTAATGGAAGCACATAAGCCACCATTCAGCATCTACAAACTGCCTTGTTATCAGACTCCAGATGATATACTGCTATGTATAAAAATGGGCAAACGTACAGACAAAATTCAGGCTTTGGTTTAATGGCTACTCTGTTGACACTTTTGAAGTCTTTCTCTCTCTTTCTCTCTACATCTTTTTTTCTCCACCTTGTATACAATGTTAAACCTGCTGATGTGCTGAGTCTACAGAAAATAAGCTAAATTCACCAACTTTATGCTAACAGCACAATGCTTTATTGTTTAAAGCTTTTAACATATAAAAACAGTCTTTACACGAACTGTTTCCTCAACAGTTTGAAGCACAACCAGTATCTGAAATCCTTGATGCCTGAAGTTTGCTTCTTTAGCTTTGGACTGGAGCACCGAAGCTAATGTAGCTACCAATTAGCATTGTGCCTAAATCATCACTAAAGAAGCACACCTCAGACACCAAACCTATTTACAACAAACTACATTTTTTTGTTTATGGATATCATGTGAAATTATGGACATTATTTGCAATCTGCTCACAGGCTACGTTTCCATTATGAAGCTGAAGTGCCTTAAAGTTTTTTTGCCCTAAAGTGACTCTTTTCAGGAATTACATCTTTTCAAATCAGATTTGAGTCACTTTCCTACGTGGTTCTAGATTGGAAATGTATTATGAGCATGCAGGTTCAATGTGAGTTGTCAGATCAGATTTCATATTTTTGTCTGTACACATGAGCTTAGTATTAAACCAGTTCTGACTTCTCTTCTGTTTACACACAGAGCTGTGAAAACATCAGCCGGCTGGCTTTTATTCACCTTCTCCACCTGATCATGTACAGTCCTCCAGCTGTTAACTGTCCTCCTGAGCTAAACACCATCACACATCAGCTACTAACATGTCTCTTTTACCACTTTTAATACAAACAGTCTCACTAATACAGGGTTGCCAGATTCCCAAAATCCTCCAGCATATTGTCTTATATACAGCTACACTAAACAAACTGAAACTAGCTCAAAATCTAATGTGTGTAATCACAGACATTAGAAGAAGCTTTAAAACGTAAATATTTGTCTTTTCTTATCTTTTCAGTGTAAAAACCTGCATCCTGGGGCCTACAGTGGCTCAGCAGGCTAAGATGCTGACACTATGACCAGAGGATCTTGAGTTTGAATCCCAGTCATGCTGTTTGCCATCAACAGCCGGGGCCTGAGAGAGCAAAAATTGGCAGTGCTCTCTCTGGGTGGGTCAATGGCACTTTCTCTCCCTATCACTGTCACATTGCAATGTCTGCTGGCTCAGACATCTACTGATTGGTCCATTCAGAGCTGTGAATCCTGCGCTTTCCTCCAAGCATGTTAGGCTCCCCAGTGACGGTGTATCAGCGGTAGTTTGCAAAGAGGCAGTGGCTGCATCACATGCATCAGAGGAGGCTTGTGCTTGTCTTCACTCTCCGAGAGTCAGGGACAATGCAAAGTGATAGGGTGAGCCTCCTAGTGGATGGGATGAAGTAATTGGCTACTATTAGTACATTGGGAAGGGGATAAAAATGGGCAAAAATTAAAAAAAAAAAAAAAAACTGCATCTGACCACATCTGAATTTCTACTGGCAACCTTGTGAAAACATGATGTTTTTGTACGTCTTATGGAGGCAACATGCATAAATGTATCAATGTGTGCATGCATGTTATTTCAGAGACAGATTTGTTTACATTCCAGACAGATACAGGTCACTTAAAGCCTACCTTATACCTAATGACTTTCACATGATTTTACAGTCGCAGACAAATTTTCAAAGTTGGGCTAAAATCACGAGAGTCTTGCTAGAGTCGAGTTGCAGTCGCATCATCTCGATCATTAAGTGTAAGGTGGTCAGGACTGAAAGTTTTAGTCTTTTTTGCGTAGAGGCGTTCTGGTAAAATCAAACATGTTTAATATTATCACAAGTCGTAAGAGTTGACCCCTGGTTTATCCGAGCAAATACTGTTGGGAACCAATAGGAGAGATGCGGAAAGCCATAGTTAGCGAAAGCTAACTAGCTAACTAAACACTACTAAATGGGGCTATTTAACGATAATTTTAATCTTAAAAGTTATTGTTTTCCCCAACAGCTTGAAGAAAATGAGGAGCAGACACACAGGACCAGGAATGCATGGATGTGAATCATATGTTGACAGTATTTTGATGTTACTATATTTAGATTTTGCACTGTTGTCTTATTGTGCGTTGAGTTATTTTTGATACAAAGAAAGCTTTAATAAACACATTTTGCAATAATTCTGCTCTTTATTGCATTAATTCTATGTAAAACAAAAGCAGATGGGAAATAATCTCAAAATAATTCTAGTTGCAGTCTTTAAATTAGTGACCCTGCAAGATCCACTGTCCGAGTCAGTGTCCAGGTTTCCTCAAGTAAGGACGCAAACGGAGGATTCAAGGTGATCAAAGATGATTTAATAAAGTGTTCAGAGTGTTTCCAGAGTGTATTCCAAACAACATACACTGACCACATTCAGACAAACAACTAGCAACCAAAGACAGGAACAGAAGTCGTTAGGTGTATGGGAGGCTTAAGTTTATAACTGTAAACTGTTAAATAGTCAAACCTGCTCTGAGCAAAATATCAGAATGAATGAGGTTTAGCCTTTGACACCTTTTTCTGCTTAAGTGCAATATAAGACAGATCAGTATGCACCTTTAGTGCTTGTACTGAATGTATGTATGTATGTATGTGTTAGAGATGCACCAAAATGGAAAATTATTGGCTAAAGGCCAAATACTGAACATGCTTTTTCACAGTTTAAATAAGTTTGCCACTTTCTCCACCACTGTATAAATTAAACAGACTAAATGTATTGTTGTCTTGGTTTTCAAAGAAAAAAAACTATTACTGAACTGTAGTTGATAAATATTTACTGAAGACTGAACATTTTTAACATCCCAGCAGACAAACCAACAATTGAACATTGAACATTAGTGTGTTTTGGCATATTTTATTTTGACTGCCATTTTATAAAAGCAAGAAGCCAATCAAGACACAGTGTTACTGTAATTTTATCAGGATGAATAAAGTTTTAGTGCTCAAGCCTTGCGCATGTTTTCTGAGGTTCACCTTTTATGTGCTAAGGCATCTGGTAGAAGGTGAGACCTCACTGAAGTT
>BRDA01026636.1:0-27564 GCA_036984385.1 Crenuchus spilurus
GTTCAACATTTGTGCACTGGTGAAATGGGAGAGCCGAAGAAACAAAAAGTTGACTCTGAGTGCAGAAACTTCCAAGAAAAGTGGACAGATCTTTATTTTTTCCGACGGCGAATTCATAAAAAGTGCTTGCTAGCAGTGGAGGAGGAAATGTGTCCTGAAAAGAAAGATTGGCTCTGCCGTGTATTGCTAATGTGTGATTGGCCGTCTATGCTATCACTTAATAAAACAGCATCTGGATTTGTAAACCAGCGTTTTTTCAAGTTGGCCAGCAATCCGTGTTCAGCTGTCACTGTAAGTTTTTAACATGTATGTTTGTTCTGCCTGTGTAAGAAGCCTAAAACTGACCATTTCCATACAGAGTGGAGGACTTTACTGTCATTTTTGAAGTGTATTTGCCTTGAGTACATTATTCAGCGTCAGCCTTTTCACACGTGAAGATCATTAAGTCCAAGTATGGTTCCACTATGACTGATGATCATTTGGAGGTTTACTTGAGGCTGACTATCACCAACTACTGTCCAGACTATGTATCACTGACTGATTCCATTCAGTGCAAGTCATCAGAGTAAAGTAGGCTAATGACAAAACATGTACACAGCTGTATTGTGTAATATGGGTTCATGTAGTTATTCAAGGTACACCAGCATACACTGTACACATAAATTGTCAATATTTGTATAAATATATGTCTTGCATTTTTATATTAGGTAGATCATTTTGACTTAGTCATTAGATAAGTTGCTCGCAGGCTGAAAAAGTGTGTGAACCCCTGCACTACGTCATGACATTATACACCCATTGGCTGCATGCAGTTTGTAGTGAAAATAGCACGAGAAACCATGGAAATGAACGCTAACACCACTGAACAGACTTCAGAGAACAACTCAAGGTAGAAACGAAGTAAACGGGGCCAGAACTAAACAGAGAGCACACTGAAAGAGGAGGGAGATAACGTTAGCTTAGTAAAGACTTTTAACCTAAATGTGGCGGTGGTTGGGACTTGGATAGACTGGGGCAGCTGGGCCTAACTTTGTGCACAAATATGCAGCAAAAAATGAGAGTAGCTCAGATTCTGATGCTGCTTCTGAAGAAGAAGAGCATTGAAGACGTGGTTCAAATAATATATATACATAGAAAGATAGATAGATCAAATGCATTCAGTGGCACTCATTTCTCTCATTTTTACAGCATAAAATTTGGCTAGTGGAAATTCTGATTGGCCGGTAACTTTAGAGAGTTACCAGCCACATTGGCTAGTGGTCAAAAAAGTTAATTTAGAACCCTGGTCATGGATATTAGTGATCAGAAATGAACACCCATCTACCTGCACTATAATCATACATGTCGGTGTTTTACACAGAGACTGAGGTTTATTTAATCACCATTTCATCACCAGAACTTCATTAGTGTTAGTTTTTCAGGTAAAGAAGCAAACTCTGTGTACAACTTAGAATTATATAGCTATGATCTAAAAGTCACTTCAGGTTATACCATATGGAAAAAGCAAAAAAGAGAGTGAAGAAGAGTACAGGAGGCACTAGAGGAACACTTCTTTTTGTCCATTTCTTTTTTCAGTTTTGTTTAAATACATGTCTGTGGGTGATGCATTTCACAAGTCCCTCTTATGTCATCTGGCATTATGGGATAGAGTGTGTGAGAATTCTCAGCTTGCTCACAAAAGTAGGCGAATCAGTGAATAGGACAGGAAGGACAGAGCGAATCCGAGGGCCGTCACTGCAGTACGGAGGCTTGTGAACTGTGGAAGAAAAGCTGCTCAGATTAAAGGTTTAAGGGGCCTTGCTGCACTGCAAAGTGAATTCTGAAAAAAGATAGATTAGACATTGACAGAGAAGGTGGGCAGAGACAGGCATTTTGTCACGTACCTGGGCTGATCATTCAAACCTGAAGAAAGGAAGAGAAAGACAAGGAAACAGAAATATGTGTTTTATTGTAAATAAAATGCTGTTAGTTTACTGCGGAAATTTTGTGCTACTGTAAATCCTGCAAACTGCTGTAAAAGTGCATTCTGGCAGATAAGGTCAAGCTATTTCTCTGTAGCTCATTCAATAAAGGTTCACTTGTGGTCCTTCAGTCCACATCTACACGTGTACATGTCATGTACATCATAGTGTTTGTGTAAAGACAGGGAAACGTCATCTCTACAATGAGCCGTTGTACAGACTACTATATCATCTACCTTTATAAGACAGATAAATGAGATGCTGTAGTGAGACATAATTTATTCCTGCCCACCTGTAATTACTTACCTTAGCTGTAAAAGCGGCCTCATCATATCGACACCATAGATCTGCTCTCACAGTTTTTACACCAATTTTAGTAGAACTAAATGTAAAACATTATTTAAAATAAGATCACTGCTTGCTCTGTGTGATTGCAAGGGACATGGCCGACAGTTAATATTGGAGGCTTGTTATCTTCAGACCCTCAGGCAGCACTGCATTAAAAGCAGGCCTGGTTCTGTACTGGAAATCACTACATGGGCTCAGGAACACCTCCAGAAATCTTTGTCTGTGAACACTTTTTGCTGTGCAGTCCACAAATGCAAGTTAAAGCTGTATCATGCAAAAAAGATGCCACATGTCACCATAATTTAGAAATGATGACAGCTTCTCTGGGCTCATTTCAAATGGTCAAATGAAAATAATGTGCTCAAATTAATAAAAATTGTACAGCATCTGCTCCCATCCAGACAAAGTCTCTTTCAGACAAGACAATACTAAACCACATCTTGCATCATCACAACAGCCTGACTTCACAGAAGAAGAGTCAGACTGCTGAACTGACCTGCCTGCTGTTCAGAACACAGTTGGAGCATCATGAAATGAAAAATCCAGCAAAGACCCAGAAATGTTGAGCAACTACATCAGACAAGAATGGGTCATATTCCTCTCCAGGAACTCCAGAAACTGGTCTTCTCACTTCCCAGATGCTTACAGACAGATGTTGAAAGAAGAGGAGATGTTATACAATGGTAGACATTGCCCTGTCCCTCCACATGTCCATCTGTATGACTGTGGAATGGTGGAATCCAAACTCTTTATAGATGGTTTCGTAACCTTTTCCAGCCTGATGAGCATCTACAACTCTTCTTCTGAGCTTCACAGAAATCTCCTTTGTTCATGATACACATGTTGTGCAGATTAAGCTTTGCTAGATCTCTGTTCTTTAAATAAAACGGGGCATCCACTCAAACCTGATTGTCATCCCATTGACTGACAACACCTCAATTATCACTGAAATTATCTGCCAATCCAAATGGTTCATATACTTTTGTCACTCACAGACATGTAATATTGGATCATTTTCCTCAATAAATGAATGACAAGTGTATTGTTTATTTGATTTTGGTTCTCTTTTTCTACTTTTAGGACTTGTGTGACAATCTGATAAAGTTTTACCTCAATTTTCTGCAGAAATATAAAAATTCTAAAGGTTTTACAAACTTCTGTGCACCACTGTGTGTTAAAATGTTCCTCTTGGCTCCGTTTAATACAGTGGAAAAACAAATAAAATTGTGTGTACATTTGAATGTGTAGCAGGTACAGTGCTTTCAGTCCCATTACTACACCCTTATTAAAGCTAATCAAGAGATAAGACATAAGCAAACACATTAGCCTGATGAAAGAATGGAGCAAAATGTAATACAGCCTGGTGAGTACATAATATAGCAAGTATTCTCCTTAACATGGGCTGTTCCTGTTGATGGATATAAAGCTAACATCACACATTGAGCTTAATATTTCAACACAATGTAGTCAAAGATTTATCAAATTTTAATCTTTTCTGCTGGCCTGAAATAAATGTGCATTAAATCTGATACAAAAACATTGTGCATCATATCTGTAAATCATAGATGCTATTGAAATTAAAATTTGCTCAGTTTTATTTTTAGAGGACACTAAAACTGAGTTGGTATAGAACTGTTACATTATGTGGTTTTTAAAAATGTATCCTCAGTGAACCATCCGCTGAAGAATTATTACTCCAAATATTTATTTATCACACTATTATTTTTAAGAGTGGGTGGCAGCTGAGAACTGTTGTTACTCATATGCTGTGTTATGTGAACGGTCCACTTTCCAAGACTGTTATTTATCATCTGCAAGTGACAGTTGGTGGTCCATGAGGAGCCCCATGTTTATATCCATATTTGATTAGCATGATAATAGCCATCTCTGCAGTAGTGACTGATTTGGTGGGCCTCACTTGTACTCTGGGCTTGTACACACTCACAGAATGCTAGCATGACTAATCTAGGGCACATATTTAACAAGAACAAAAGGCCAGTTCTCAAGCTTCATACTAATAACTCTCACAAAACTCTTTCAAACTTGTTCTCTGTGATCTCTCAAAGCTAATATTTATTATTTTAATGTGAATTACACATAATGTGCATACAAACATAGACCTTGATTCTAAACATCACCATATCTTCAGTTGATGTTCCAAATCGTACATAAACATCCATGACATTGAAACCAAAATGCTGTTGGTCCAACTCATGCCAACCAAACCTCAATCCCAAATACATGGACTTACACAGCCTCTGAGCCCTGGCTCCCTGTGGTGTCTGGCATCAAAATGTTAGCAGCAGATCCTTTAAGCACTGTCAGTTGTGAGGTGGAGCTACCACAGGACTTGCCGTTCTAGCACATCCCACAGATGCTCAATTGGTTTGCGGTCTGGGGAATTTGAAGGTCACTGTTGGTACATACTCACCACTTGAGACTGGGAGCAGAAGCTTTGGAGCTTCAGAGATGCTCCAACCAAATCATCCAGCCAAAACTGTTTGGCTAAACCTTGTCATGTGCCATTGTCATAATCAGCGTTATGCACTGCACATGTGAGTGCTAATAATGTTATATGATGCATCACCAATCACATGGTCTCATATTTTATGAAACAACTTTTCTTTAATAGACTAGACCATTTATAATTTTTCTGCTTGACTCTTCTTGAACATTCGACAGATCCCACCCTTTCTGACCCAGAACGCCGCCCAGGTATTTGTTCAGTCTCTCGTCATCTCAAGACTTGACTAATGAAACTCACTCCTGGCTGGTCTTTCTATGTGAGTCATCAGGCTCCTGCAGCTGATCCAGAATGCAACTGCTCAGCTGGTCTTCAATCAGTCTAAGTTCTCTCACGTGACTCCACTGCTGTGTTCACTTCACTGGCTTACTGTAGTTGCTCACATTGGATTCAAAACCCTGATGCTCGCTCATAAAGCAAGAAATGGACCAGCTCCTCTCTACCTAATGGCAATGGTCAAGTCTCAATCGCACCTCAAGCCCTGCCATCCTTCAAGACTTGTGTAAGACTGGCTTCAAGACTCTTATCTGTCCTGGCACCCAGGTGGTGGAACAAACTATCACTGACTGTTCAAACAGCAGAGTCCCTCACAGTCTTCAAACACAGACTGAAGACCGTCTCTTTCTGGAGCACTTAAGCGAGCACTAGTTTAAAACACTTATTGTAATGTATTGTAATGCTCTTATACTGTGTATACAGTAATTGTGTATCTTTCCTTCTTTCTAGGTATTAGTGATGGTTTTGTTCTAACAGTGTATGAACTGAAGAGTAGTTTGGACTCTAACCTTCATGTGCTAGCTGAGATAATTCTCTTAATGGAAACAAATCATTTTTTATAGACGGCGACCTTAGTGTGAAATAGTTACTGCTAGACTATTTGAGCAGTGTGTCTACATACAGCCTTAAACGAGATGGTTCTTCAAGGGTTCTTTAGTAAAGAAAATGGTTCTATAGAGAACAATGAACACTCAAAAATGCAAAGAGTTCTCTGCATGGTGAAAGGGTTCTTCAGATTGATGAGGAATGTGCTGTAGATGGTTCTATGTAGAAACCTTTTAAAAATGGTTATATAGCACCAAAAAGAGTTCCCCTATTAGTACTAGCTTGACATCTTAACTACAGCAGAACCTTTTTGAGGGCTATATAGAACCATTTTCAAAAAGGTTCTGCATAGAACCATCTATAACACTTTCCTTGTCAATCTTAAGAACTGTTTCATCCCGGAAAGAACCTGTTATCCATGAGGAGGGTGGAGAAGAACTTCTGTATAGAACCAGTTTCTTTATAAGAGTGTATACAACACAGTGTTAGTAGCTGTGTGGTAATGCTGGACTACTATTACACTCTATTCTAATTCTAATGGTATGAATTCAGTTTAGAGGTGTAAACGTAGGATGTTAAACCTGCTTAAAGACCCCGAGTGGCTCAGCAGGCTAAGATGCCGACACTATGACCAGAGGATCATGAGTTTGAATCCGGTCATTCTGTTTGCCATCAACAACTGGGGCCCAAGAGAGCAAAAATCTCTGGGTGGGTAGATGGCGCTCTCTCTCCCCATCACTCTCACGTTGCAATGTCCGCTGGCTCAAACGTCTACTGATTGGTCCATTCGTAGCTGGGAATCCTGCACTTTCCTCTGAGCGTGTTAGGCTCCCCAGTGACAGTGTATCAGCGGTAGTTCGAAAAGAGGCGATGGCTGTATCACACACAACAGAAGAGGCTTGTGCTTGACTTCACCAGAGTCAGGGACAGTGCAAAGTGATGGGGAGAGTCCAACAGAGGGGATGGGCTAATTGGCAACTACTACATTGGGAAGGGGATAAAAATGGGCAAAAACTTAGAAATTAATCTTTAAAAATTAAAAAGCAACATTTTCTAAAGTGAAACTTGCAATCACATTAACTGTTAAACTCTTTACAACATGCTGTCATGAAACATATTAAAAGGAAATGTGACATGGTATGGAGAATAGAATGTGAACAGGAATAGACCCCAGTGACTTGGATTTCTGTTTTTTTTTCTCTTTGAGGCTTGTCTGAACTTGCTTTAAAAGCCAGTGCCTTAGCTGTAATGCCTTTGATGCACATTAAGCAAAAGCACATGAAAGGAAATATGGCTGTGTTTGGTTTGTAGACAACCAGAAGAAAGTGCTTAGAATCGTTTCTTGTGTCTTCAGAGGTGCTTATTGACTGTAAAAGGTAGCATAGAGTAGCAGTGAAGGTGAACAAAGCGTTGGACTGTGTGACTGTGAATTAGGTTCCAGGCACTGGTCTTGTAATATGATAGAAATGGCAAAGTCACAATTGCTTTAGTTTGAATATGGCCTGCAGATCTGTCTGCAGTCTGCTTCGCCTAAAGCTTGGGGCGAGACGAGTGTACAGTTGCATTGTACAACACGTTCTATCATCATGTTCTATGAACTACAGTGAACTTAGCACTATCTCACATTGCGTAACCTAAGTAGAGTGGCTGGAATAGGTGAAAATGCAACTGGCACATTAAAGTTACAGGACAAACTGTGACACAGCTCTTGACTCTCATAATAAACAGTGTTCAGTAACACTGCTGCACGGCCTCATAACTCAGTTAGTATGTGCGGGGTCTTTATGCAACGTTAGACTGAGTCCCTGCAGCCGTTGGCTTGGAGTACAGCCAACATCAGCTCTGCTGCTAAGGGGAGAGCTCGGCCCCCTTTGTCTGCCTTTTCAGAATATTCATACAGCACAATGAATTGGCTAATTTATGGTCATGGGATATGTGTGGGGTTCTTTCAGCGTCTCGCTGCGTACAGTCTTTTGCAAGTACAGCGTCCGGCGGATGGGAACAATTGAGATGTAGTGGCGTGGCGAGATCAAAGATAAAGTGTCAAAGAGTCATTATTTTATGACGTGTTTATCTTGCCTGTCCAGTGCATTGGGCATGAACTTTTATAGGCATGCAAAGCCCACACTTATACTAGACATGAAACTGGACAAAATAAGACTTCCAGCAAAATAGATGCAACCGAATGTAATTATAATATTTAATCCACTGTACATCTCGATTATTGCATTAGCTCCAGTTTGGTCTGTGCAGTGCAGACATGGCCTTGGTCATGGCAGATGGGTCAGCAGGGGCTGATCGGCTCTTTAATCAGGGGGTTGAATGTACTGTCGGATTTTATGGTCTGGTGCCTCAGGTTTTCAGTTCCATTACCAGTGCCCCTTCCAGTAATTTAGGACTAGACAAATCAAGGGAGCAGTCATGTCTTCTGGCCAGACTGATCTACTGCAATAATTATTTTTCTAATACAAGCTCTATTTACATTCTCAAGTTCAGGATGTGCTGATAGACTGAGATGTATTTCACCCCAGTTTATTTCAGATAAATTATCAGGGCAGATTATAACTGTGGGCTCAGGGACTACGTGCACAGTTCTGCTTTTACATGCCATGGACACATAAACACTTGACACATAATCTTCCCTCTGGCTCTCAGGTGAAAGGCAACTCCCGCTTCTCTTTTATCTGAGAGGGCAGACTCCTGCCCGTCAGTGTTCAGAGTGATTCTTGGTGCTTGGACAGTAGCTCTGCAAGGCCAGAGGATTTCTAGCAGCTAACCTGTCCCATAATTAGGCCACCCACTTTCACAGTCATGTGCCTGGGATCGGCTATTCTAAAGGAGCTCTCTGTACTTCATTGTGATGGGGGTTAATAGAGCAGCCATCTATCTGAAAACCACTGCGCTTTCTGCTTTTCCACACACCTTTTTCTAGAATGGCAGGGTAGCTGATTTAAACTAAACATTTTATTTATATTTGAAGGTGGAACAAAGATATAAATCAGAAAATATCAGTTAACTACTACTAGACCAAATCAGCACATTGTTTTCTCCCTCTTCATCATGTCAAGTGTTCTTGCTCCATAATTGAATTTCTTGTTTCTTTACTTCCTTAAAATCTAATACTATGTGACTTATGAAGAAAATGTGACAGGATTAAAATGAATGTGTCCTTGTTTGGATCAAATGTAGCACTCCCTCAAAAGCACTTTTATATTTCAGATTATTTTTAAAGGCTTTCTCAGTCCTAAGACTGAAGAGTCTTCTGGATGTCAGACTGTTTAATATGAGCCAATGATGACATTACACGCTCTGTTCTGAGAAGACTCAGTGTTACAAGTTCTGAGTGTTGTTCACAGTTCTGAGAAGGAGTTGTTGGCATAAGTCCCGAATGAAGACTTTCAGCTTTATTTAATTAGGGAAGCTGAAGTTGAGGTGGGGTGAGGGGTGCAGGATCCTACAGATAATTACAATGTATGCTGTATGTACATGTATGGTATTTTACCTTTGGGAAGAATGCCTGCATATGAGCAGAGCACATAGAGAACATTACTGCGCTATGAATACCTTATTACTATTACTATTACTATTACTACTACTACTACTACTACTACTACTAACAATAATAATAATAATAATAGTTCTACTATTTTTACCACTTTTCCCGAAGACTTGCTGTGTGCAGTTAGCATTTGTGTGTGTGTGTGTGTTTGTTTGGACATGTTCACTGTAAGGTGTACTCAGGGTGTTGCCAGCTACGTTATATCCAAGTTTAATTTCCATAGTGTTGTCCAATGAAAAGATATAATCAAATATTTGCAAAAATTTGAGGGGTGTACTCACTTTTGTGAGATACTGGGGGGGACATAGAAAGAGGGGGGGACTATTTTATAATTTCTTTACTTCATGACTCCGCTACTGGCCTCGATCAAACCAACCCACACAAATGTAAAAATTCTGCCATCTAACATGTGGAAGTTACGTAACTTCTTCGGGATGTTCCATAGCCAGTAGCATAGCTCGCCATGCCGCAGCCAATCCCGAACAAGCAGGGGCGGAATCTGTAGTGGTTGAGATGATGACGCAGTTTGATGGACGTGGCTTGGTTTCGGTGCGCCTGAGAACGAGTCCGGTCCGTACAGTCGCTCGGGCGGAGTCATTAGGCTTACAGACCGCACAAGTCTTTTCTTCGTCTTACAAAATTAGTGCAGAACGTTGTTTCGGGAATCGTTTACTGAGTCGGACGTTATTTCAGAGAAACTCGGTGTAAAGCGGATCTGGTTGCAGTTTGTCGGTCGCGTGAGAGTCGAGCTAACGCTGCTAGCAGCCGCAGTTTTACGGGAAGAACGTTTTCACGGCTGGCTCGGACCGGATTCTGTGCGAGTTACCAAAGTAAGTTGTGTTTTTTGCTTTTGTCTCCCAACTGTACGTTTAACTTCAATTATTTTACCATTTAAACAACGTATTTTTTTGTTTTTACTAGTTTGACGTTTATTTTCATGCTCGTTCGCATGAAACAGTTTGTTCCCGATTTCGACTGCGTTAGTGTTTAGTAACGTTACTGTAAACGCTAAACGTCTGTTTATTCTGTTGACGGTAACGTTAGTTCAGCACTAACGCTGTACTCCGATTATCTCCGTAGTCCTCACAAAGCTTAGCCACTGTGCTAACGTTCACTAAGGGTTTGCTAACGCTAGCACTTTGCTAGCTCTGTGCTCACAATGGGTTTGCTGTGTTCCAACTTCCAGCTTTCACGATTTGTTATATTTAGACAAGCTAATATGATAAGCTAGCCTTAAATGTTGTAGCTAGATAACCTTTAGACGTTATTTAGCTATCTAACTGTATTATAGCTACTTTTGTAAGTTACAAATTCAGATTAAGGTTCAGATTCAAAGAGGACTGGTCCATTCACCACACTATGCGAATTTACTTGTACCTTCTTTAATTTTACTTGTTGAAGTTTTAATGTTGTCCAGTGTTTGTTATTGTATTGAATTACTGTACATGGTTCTGCAGCATGGACGGCTGTATAAATACTGAAATATCGAAACTCCGATCTTGACTTTTCTTTGTGATTTTCGGTCCTAATGTGATGTTTTACACTTTAGACGCCACATCAGCTTCTACGGACTATTATGTATCTCTGTTTCTTTTATCATTCATTGCAGTTTTATTTCTAAATAGAATATTAACATTTTAGATTTTAAATAAAAAAATACACTGTGGGGTTTGCATTTTTCTGTAACATTACAAGATTTCTACTGAACTAAACAGTCAAGTCCATATTTTACAGGTTCACATTGAAAAAATGTAATAAATAGATCATATAAAATTTCAAAATGTATCTATAGTAGTATTGGAATTACTCTGTATTGGATCAAAGATTACAATTAAAGATTGCAGCCTGCATGTTTCAACCTAACAGTTTTATGCTCTTTAACTGGTTATTTTTTTACTTAATGCAGATTTATTATACTCGTAGTGGTGACGTTCTTACAAAATGGCTTCTCTGTGTTGCAGGTTGTGGTTGCATTGGCCAAAGCACTGGAGCAGACTTTTCACAGATGGGAACAGTATGTTTCAAGCACCGTGAAGGTGCTCTACATCACTGGAAAATTAGTTTTACCTAAAGGAAGCACTACTGAGAGAGACTGCAGCATGATATATCAGTTAGCATTTTTCAAAGGAAGGTATTTATCTAAAGATTAAGAAAAACCCTTGAACAGGGCTGATAGAGGGGAAACATAAAACCCAAATACTAAAAAAAACCTTTTTGTGGCAACAAAAATATAAGTCTAAAATATCAAGATGAGCGCAGAAGGATATCAGTATAGAGCACTATATGACTACAAGAAGGAAAGAGAGGAGGACATTGACCTTCATGTCGGGGACATACTCATAGTGAGTAAAGGTGCCCTGTTAGGACTTGGCTGCAGTGAAGGTTTGGAAGAGAGACCGGAGGAGATAGGCTGGCTGCCTGGTTATAATGAAATGACTCAGGAAAAGGGTGACTTCCCTGGTACCTATGTAGAATTCATTGGCAAGAAGAAGATCTCTCCTCCAACCCCCAAACCAAGACCCCCCAGGCCTCTGCCACTGGCCCCAGGACCAACCAAGAATGACTCGGACTCTGAGCAAGGAGGTAAGATTACCCACATTTTGGCCATTTCTGCCTTAGACTGCTGTCCACCATTTTGTACAGCTACAGAAATAGTTGATTTTTGTTCAAGAAACCTTTGGCGCTCACTTCAGCTAGTCCACACAACAGCCCCTTCATTTGGAGGGTAACGTGGGAATTCAGAAGTGTGCAATTTGAGCAAATCAGTTCAGGTTTTGATTATAATGTAATCATGCTTGATTTATAATTCTCCACATCTTGGTACTACTTCTAAAATGCCCATTCTGACCTTCATTTTAGCATCTAGCATTCATTTTTAAGATGTTTTCAGCAGGAGGTTAGATTTATAGTCGATGCATACAAATCATCCTTCATTATTTCAGGATGTTTTTACCGGGCATGGCTCATAATTGCGAACATGGCAGGAAGCCCAGATTTGGAAGGCCTGTACACATTGCTGTGTAGTTTTGTGCTTTTTTTGTGTTTGTGCTCCCACAGCACAGTGTTGAGTGATTTGGCCATTTAGAGCCTCACATGGCCTGATTCGCACCTCACTGATCAGCCTGACACAGTAGATTGTTCTTACTCTTTAAATCTGACCATTTTTGTGGTGTTTTTAATAGCCATTATGCCAGGGTTTGGGAGCGTTTGAACTTTCAGCTTTGTCAGAAGAACTAATGCACCCAACCATCTGCATTCTCTTGGAAGTGGTGGTTACTATTTCTAAAAGCGTTCTTAGGACTGTAGCAGTTTCCATCCGCACACAAGGGGAAATTGACAGATTGAACAAATTAAAGCACATGCATTATGCCTGGCCAGTGCTGTGCATAGTGCGTCACCACTTTTCTGCCCTAGTAAGTCACATTAGTTTCTGATTAAGAAATGCTGGCAGAAACATTGCTGCCATGGTGGTAAAGTGAGCGGATGTGTTTTGATCCGTGCACAGAACATTAGATTATAAGTGAGACATAATATATTTCATGTTGAAATCAGTATGCCACAAGTCATATTCTTCTTCCTGACCGTGGTGTGTTGGTGTGCACATTGTTCTATTTTGGGGTGATAAAACTCAATCCTGAAGGTGCCCCTCCCCTCCAAAGCATGAGAATGTTTGTGCAGATATTTTCTTACTTTAAAGCATCGGCAATACAAACATGGCATGAACATTGCCTGGGAAGAATAAGGACTTTTGGCTTTAGGCTCGCTGTCATGTTGGGTGCATGTTAACTGGCTTCAGCAGAATCCATTAGAGGGGGAGGAGGATAATGTGGAATACAGTTGCAGCCTTGATAACTCGGGCAGAGTTTTTGAAGCAGTGCTGAATGGAGACCAGACCAAGAAGACAATGCAGCTGGCTGTGGTCCAGAGCGTAGTGCACTCTGGGGTTATGCACCTGGTACCAGCTACTAGTAAGGAGGCTCCTGCTTGTCTTTGATATACCCCAGCTACATAAAAATATTTTGATTGTTTTTTGTTTTCCTAATTTGTAGAAGACATTTTATTTTAATATTAAATCAGGCTTTTCCATGTTAAATTAGACAGAATGCTGTATGAACATGTCTTAGGTTGCTAGTCTTATTTGGGAAGATCACTTAAAACAGCAGCATATTTTTAGCAATAAGAACTCATTAATTACGCTAACCATGAATTTTATTTGAACATGATTTCTCACGTTTTCCTTTTCGCGTATTTCTAAGGTTAAAGAAAAAATAAAGTTTCTCCCCCACCTCACATGCAGGCAGTTCAGACAAATGTGGGGAATACAGCACTTTTTTTCTTGCACCCTTAGCACAAAACTAAACATTTTTATGTTGTCCTCAAGAGGATCTGTTTCTCTTAATAATTCAGGTTAGTGTTTTTGTATTGGATGCTGACTTTCTCCACACAGCGACAGGTTTTTCGAAGGTCTCAAAGTCTCTATGGGATGTGATTGTGAAATTCCTATGCAGTCTGGTGGGGTTACTGTCTACATGAAGCTCAGCAGTGAGTGGCAGCCCCAGAGCTCAGTGTGAGGTGAATATGGTACTGAGAGAAGAAAAGTCTCTGTGTTTGTGTGGGAGGTGGAGAGAAGGAGCTGGGGCCTGCAGTGGCGGGGCTGGGGCCCGGGGCCTGCAGCCTAGATTCTTGTTGCTTCATGGTGTTTGTGATTTATTACCTGCCACTGAAGGATCTGGCAGATCTCTCTCGCTCGCTTTTCTTTTTTTGTCCCTCCCTCTCTGCTATCCTCCTCTCCTGTTCTCCCCCTCCTCTTAATGTTTTGATAATGTTACTGGGGCCAGGCCCAGCTTGAGTAGAGAGAGATGGGGGGGGGGGGTAGCAAGAGAAAAGTAGGGGGAATGGGAGGGAAGCAGCAAGGGGAAGGGTTGAAAGTAGGGGGGAGCCTTGTGCTTACTTGTTCTCTCTCTCCCTCTCTAAGCCACAGGGGCTTACTTCAGAGAGCAGCAGATGTGGAATTCCAGTCTATTCCGGCTCCCGAGCATTTATAAAAACACTGATGTGCTCCTTCTTGTGAGCCTCTAGAGCAAGATTAGATGAACTCCCCAAGGCCAGGCTAGCCAAACTCAGCCCCATGTTGGATTAGCTATGTTCACAACTATATCGTTTTTCTTTGCTTTAAATGTTAAGCCAAAGTCATTTTCATCCACCATTTGAGGTGTTTAATGATTCACTCTGAAGTACACTGTAAGGAAAAAAAGATGGCTACATTAAGATTAGTTTTAAATGCTAAGGTTTCATTGCCTGTGAAGAGAGCATGGTGTATTGAAATTGAAAAATTACTTTTTATGTGCTTTATATTTACACTGGTGTGAAGTCTAGTGTCAAAATTAATGCATAAATAAGTCAACAAGCACAAAACCAACAAAACAGTAAAAAGTGGAAAGATACAGACCCTATGTGATGACAGCAGTGAAGCTATGAACTTGGAGTTATACAGATGCTGTTACTAAATGCTAATAAAGAATTCATTTAATCTTATGAAAATATTGATGATGCACTTTTTAATGGGAAACTGCTCTCTAGTGTCAAATTTAAGCAAGACCAGGGCTAAAGAAAATCAACAAAAAGTGATGGTCAATTGCAATGAAATATTTTAATTGTTTGTATATTTTGTAGTTCTTCTGGACCGTAATAGAGCTCAGAATTCATCATTGACACCAGTCATGTGTCTGCTTTTTTTGGAGAACAACGTGCTTGGATTTTGTTTGTTTTGTCATCTTAAACTTTCCCATGTATCAGCTTTTGATAATATCACTTTTTTCCATTAGCAGTGCATGCATGAGGGGCCTACTGAGTGTTTTTAACATTAGTGCTGTGTCCTGTTGATGCTGAGCCCTTAGTAAGGAAAGTGATGACTAATGTACCTGAGATGGATGTAGCTGACCTGTCCTGATTTCTATCTGTCTTTATTTCAGGTATAAGGGGAAAATTTTCTCGAAAAAATAATGCAATGCACATCTTTCCCATGTAGTGATTTGCTCTTTCAAGGACATTTGTTGCCTGAAATTAAGGATGGAAGTACTTTTAGTGTGCTAAGTCTAGACTATTCTGTTTGTCTATTAAAACATTTACAGACATGTAGTGTAACTATGTAAGACATAAAAATCCAGAAGTAGTCTAGGTTTAGCTGACCGTACACTGCTCTAAAAAATTTTGCCAAGAGCTAGTATTTTAAGATGGAAGTTGTAGAAGCCTTTGTTCTGCTGAGAGGGCTTTTTAAGTGATAAAACTTCTGCTTTGTGGGAGCACAACTGGTTACTCCATGCAAGTACACGCAGGGCCTACGTGCTTTGTTTCGCACAAAGAAATCTGATGCTTTTTCCCCCCTTCTCTCAAGATAGTAACTGATGACTGTCTGTGCAAGGCCTTTATTTTATAGACCTAAGAAGATTGGAGATTAGTTACCTGGAGGCAAAAGCTGTGAGGGAGCTTCATCTGATTTTTACTTTTCAGAGGTGCAGTTTGTAAGTTTGTGTCAGGACTTCATGTTCTGCTCTGTTAATGCATTTCATGGGAATAACATTTCGTGCACTGAGAGCACACTGTATATTTAGAGCTTTTAGGTTTGAGGTGAAGGGAGGGGGGAAAAAGACTCTTATGCACGCAACCATACAAATGACTAGGAGAGTGCCCTTAGTCATGCCTGAAAAGTGAAAGAGGGGCATTGGCAGTTAACTGAAAACCCAAAAACGAGTAAGTGAGAGAGGAGAGTGGTTGGGGGGGGGAGTGTAATGAGTGAGAGAGGGAATAGCGGGGTAGAGTACATGTTGCATAGCTGCAGTTTGAGATAATGTAGCGCTCTCCTTTTCGGGGGCCTCTTCAGTGCTTGGCCGAACATCTGCTGTGTGAAGCCACTCACTGAGGGAGAATTGTTGCTGGGCTTCACAAAGAATGTGCACTTTCCCCTAAACGCAGGAGTAGGCAGCTGGGGGTTGCATGTTCCTCCCCGCTTCGCTTCCAGCCTCCACCCCAGAGAACGCCAAACTGGTCCTGATAGTATTGATCAAATTAACTACTGTTTTATTTTTAAAACATTGGTCATTTCAAGATAACTTCAGTAACTAAGCAGGCACATTTTCAGATGGATCACTTGAGTTGTGAGTGTGCTTTCAAAACTGAATACGACTGTGAAGCTGTGAGAAAACCAGGATCATTTTGTAGCCCTATCCTAGCCTTTAATCCCCCATGTGACCCCTTCCCATGAAATAAAACACACAAATGCTTAAACTTGCCCCATGTCTGTTCAGGAACGACAGCCTTTCCCCATTCCAAGCACTGGTGGTTAGACCAGGGCCAGGCCCTGCAGTTGTTGTCGTAATAACGTGCGTTCTTGTGGCCTGGCCTGGACAGCCTGTGCCCAGCGGACAGATTTAGCATTGTGCTGAACCAGTACAATTGTCCCTGTGTGCTGATGGTAGCAAGCAGGAGCTGCTGTGTACAAAACTGCCATGCCGTGCTTTACCCAAACGAACGCCTGTTGTAGGCTACAAAACTGCTGTGCCAAATATGAGATGGACTGTACACGGAGTGCCTTGGAACTGTCTCTGAAAGCTTTTTCTTCCAAAGTTTTCCATGTCATGCAGGATAAATGGGTGTGTTCCAGATGAAGCGCTGCTGAGGCGGAACGACGTGCCGAGCAGTTCTTAATGACGCCCCCAGCACACCACGCCTCTACTTTTCTAACTAAGAAACTGTTACTATTTAAAAGTACATTGAGGTTATATTGTATTGTGATCATAAAAAGGAAAACGGTGTGGCAGGTTGCAAGTTGATTATATTTTTCTTCTTCCTTCGATGTGCACTTTGGCCGTGGCTTTGGGAGCTGCAGTAAAACGCTTGTGTTTATGGGGCCCTGTGCGTGAGAGCGCGCACATGTGCCTTTCATTACTGATCGCCTCCAGAGACGTAGGGCTGAATTGGCAAATCTTCTTACTGGAGGCCGAGCATGTCTGCTCTGTGGATTAGCAACACGTTGCAAGGAGGGAAAGAAAAGGAGAACTGAGATATGCACATGGATAACTGAAAGTGTAGCAGCATGATTCAACTTTTTTCTTCCCCTTCTTTCTTTGGCGAGTAGTTTTGGTGTTGTGTAATATTGAATAGAATTGTTAATGTTCACAGTGGAAGGATCCTTCCTGTATGTGTGTTTGTATATATGTGTATACTGGAAAACTTCCGTATATGTAATGCGGTGGCAAGTGCATTATAAAAACAAATAAAATGGGCAGATGTTCTTTTTCTATTAATGACATTGGCTCTTAAGTCTCTCAAACTGTTCATACTGTAAAATTTTTCTTGACATAGGTACATAAGACTGCCTGAATATTTATAATGTGTTTTTCTTTCAGTTTATCATGTTAAGCTATAGGCTGTCCTCATGTGGTGATGTGAGAGAAAATATGATTAGTTGCTTCAAACATCCAGGTGTAAAAGCTGACTCTACCTCTAGTTTACTGATGTGTTGTACAAGTGCTTTTATAAAGCAAGATGTTCTCAGCAGGCACAGAACCCATTCACAACGTTGTATCAATGTTTCAAGAATGTCACAACGTCGTCATGCCTGCTGCGTCAATGCCCTTGTCCGAGATCCACAAGTGCTCTACTCTTTTTCACCTGTAGAGGGAGACAGTATTGTTTTTAAAGTGCAACATTGAGGTGTATTTTGTCCTCATACAGTGTAAATCTATCTTACTCTGAATTTTATCAGTGATATTGTGATTGAAAAATTGCTGATTATTTGTTTTACTGAGCTGAATCAAACAAACATGAGTAACAAAGAGACCACCTGATGAACTGCTGGAACTGTATAAATATTTAAAATGAGCCACTCTTACGACTGAATTGAAAGTTCAATAATCAAGAAGTGCTTGAGCAGCTCATTTGAGCACCGTTTTTTCTTCACTCTTTTCTTGAAGGTCTGTGGCGCAGCTACATTATCATTTGAGACATGAGCTAGTCAGGGTGGAAAAGCAGGTTACATGAGCAGAGCCCCTAATTTTAACTCTTAGGCCAGTTATCTTTAGCTCTGTTTGGGGCTTCTCTGGTCCCATTATGCAGTTCAGAGGTGCTGTCTGTGCAAGACAACTCTGCTATTGCTGACTTTGACAAACCTGCTTCTGCTCCTCCTGAACGTTCAGGGATGGAAATGAGTACTGTGTCGTATTCAGCCCCGAAGCCTGTGCAGGCTTGCACTTGGGGTCCTCTTCCTCCTCCTGGTGTTACCTTGGTAACTAAAGTCGGAGCAGCTGCTGCTATTGGTTGGTGAAATGGACCTCGTGGTGCGTCACATGTTGCCTGTTCAATTTGATTGTTCCTTAAGAACAGGCCCATCAACTGCAGGGTTAAAATCCGTAGTATCTGATGCTTATGCAATGAAGTTTGTCATTAATTTCTTGACTCAGTGTTCAGAGCGGGCTTTCTAGAAACCCTGGATGCATGCTGTAGCATACACTCCTGGAAGCCTGTTGTGTGCAGGCTTGATAGTCTTACAGTGTCAGCAAGCTGCACAAAGCTGAGGATCAGGGTGGTGTGAGCGCACATGAAGGGCCGTTCAGTCGGGAGAGAGATGAGTAAACCTCATACTGGGATTAGGATTAATGACTTTCTTGTCCTGAGTCCTGTGCTACTGACGCCGTCCTTCAGTGTCACCTTCTTTGTCCACCTGATCGCTGCTCCCATCAGAGGCGATTCGGAGAAATGCCGAAGCGATGAGGCGAAACATTTCAACAATTTTTCTGGGTGTCATTCAATCTGAGTGCCCTGAGGGTCAGTGCTATCGGGTCACTCTGAGTTCCCGGGAAGCAACACTATCCCCCTCTCTTCCATAGCTTGTGCATTTGTAGCCATGCTTCTCCCACCAGTGTAAATAAACGCATGGAGCTCAGGAATTCACTTCTCACTGAATCGGGTGCTAGAGAATACAGATCGGCTTGGAGACTTTCAATCCAGTTGATTGTCGTTTTACTTAAGTAAAAAATTTTACTGCAAAATGCTTCTGAGTGATGGTGACCTTTTTTGATAGTGTTTTTGTTTTTTGTCAGTGTTGAGTTGGTGTCATTCCTTGCTCATGAATGGCGCAAAAGATCTGTTAACATGTTATAGGTGGTAAGTGACCATCACTAAAAGAAGACTCATAATGCTCATTTGTGAAGAAGGCTTTAAGTGGAGAGGAGAGAGCGTAAAATTAGCTTGTGTGAACCCGGCTTCTGGGAATCAGCTGGCTGGTACTTGCCATACAGCAGCCGTGGATTGAGTGTCCGTCTGGGCTAAAGGTTACACCTTGGATGTGTTCAGGAACAGCCCTCCTCTCTGTATCTCTATATGAGGGTGATCTCTCTAGCTTAGAGTTTCCGTGCTTCTTAGAAAAAGAACAACCTACACTCCCAGCCTTCTGATATAGCTGACCTGCACTCGTGGTTCCTGTGAGATAGAGAGAATGTGATGCAGCATATGTTCTTAAATTCTTCAATCACTTCTTTTCTTCTCAGAAAGCTTGTACGTAACCCTTATTTTTATGGGCTTCAATTTCAAATGCGTGCACTGCTCAGTTTCGACAGTAAATGTGGATAAGCTACCTGGAAAAAAATGTTGGTGCAAAAATGGAATGAACTGTAAAGGGGGCTCATTCATAACTGCTCGTGTTAAACTCCTCCGCCTCTGATGCTGTGAACAGCCGGGCCTTTGAGAAACACTGGCCTTCTGAAACGGTGGCCCACAAATCCAAATAAAGCAGCCCGCCTGCCTCAAGGCCCTTTCAAGTGCACACCTGTGCTGCTGGATCAGAGCAGGAGCCCTTGCCCTCCTCCTTTCACTACAGTCTGCCCGTTAGCCACTGTTTGCTTAGCCTCCCGGGCCACCTCCACTCCTCATTTAATCACATCCTACCACTCAGTGCAGACTCTTGCATCAGCTTTGTTTGTTTGTTTGTTTTTAAAGCTTGTCACAGCCTTTGCCAGCACACTGACCATTCTCAGATGTGCCTACACAATGCCAGGTCTTGACATGGCACCTAAGCTCAGAAAAGTTGCTGGTTCAAAGACTGCTTCACTGGTTTCTGTTTAGAGGGCACATTATGGCCACTGTGTGTTTAATAAAAAACTGGCTGGGTTGTGAATAGGGGCAGGACTTGACAACCGGTTCTAGTTGAGGACCTCTGCCCTGTCGCACAGGCTGCAACAACTGTGCTGATCTATTAGAGATGATCACTAAACTGAAAGGCAGGATAAGCACACAAGTGGCTAACACTAGAGCCTCTGTAGCCATCATACACAGATCCGTGACCCCAGGGGTGTGTGTGTGTGTGTGTGTGTGTGAGAAACATTGAACAGGAATCAACAAGGAAATAAAAAGTGGAAAGATGAACATGGCATTGGAGTCGATCAAATTCATAATTAACATCTTTTTTCCTAGTTTGAAAGTCTTAGCTTTGTGTTTATTCAGACTTTCCCTTCATTTTCCTGCAGGTCCCAGCACTCTACTGGATCTGATGGAGCAGTTTGCTCCACCAGAGATGGCCCCACCCATGCTGCTCAAACTACTGGAGGCCATTGAGAGGAAAGGTGAGAATATCTGATTAAATCTTCCCCTCTCCATATTTTTCTTTCAGCTTCCCCTATTCCCCTTCTAACCCAACCCTGTTTCTCCACAGGTCTGGACAATCCTACGCTCTACAGAAACTTTACAGCTGGAGGAGGGCTGGATGTTCGACAGTGCTTTGACTGTGGTGAGTGGCAGTGGCCTTACCCTTCTTGTACTACAGATTTAAAACTTACTTCCCTGCCATGTCTCTGATGTGCATCTTTTCTTTAGACCCTCCTTCCATGGACTTGGAGCAACTCGACCTGCAGATGCTGTGTGATGGTTTGAGACGATATCTGCTCGACTTGCCTCAGCCTCTTATCCACTCTGCAGTCTACAGTGAGATGGTACACATTGCCCAAGGTAAATACACACTGAACCCTCTTATCTGTCTGAATGGATTGTAATCAGTATTTCTGATTCAGTACATCACAATTCAAACATCCTAAAACCAAATCTATAAACATTAACCCTTCCTTGTGCTGTGATTGTTATGCAGGAACCACATGGTGGTGCTCTTGTTCTGAAACACTATTAAACACTGCTTGTTGTGACCACAGTCTCTCATCACCTTTAATGTTGCTTTCAAGCAGTAACATCCAGCACTGCTTCCATTTACGTTTTCTGCATATGTGCCGATTTTTACCTCTGTCTTAGCTGATAACCGTGTTGACTGGTAATTGTGTCTGCATGTTTGAGTAGTTAAATAAATATGGCAATTTTAAACTGCTTTCAACTTGAAGTCACCCTGTGACAATGAATTTGCTGTTCTGTATTACTGAACAGTTTTGGTCCTCGGAGAAATCAGGTTTGTGGCAGGAGAGGAATGTAAATATCAATTCAAAGTGAGAGCAGCTTTTTTTTTTTTGCTCTTCAAGCTGTTTGTAGCTAGTTATGCAGTCACATTGAGCAGAACAGGATATCTGTGGTTAATAGGACCTAAAAGAAGGCTGAAAACTTATCTTCTGCATCTGCCATGTCAGCCAATCAGCTTACAGTGTACCATACTCTCCTCCGTCATTGTCACACTCATGATCTTTGTGCGGTTTTAAACCGTCTGAACATAATTTTCCACCTGAATGCTGAAACATTTTCTTCATTCTGTCTCTATCGTCCTCTATCTCGCTGTGTGCTCACACTACATTTGTGCTTAGCTCATGCTTTATACAGTGATGTCAAGCAGCTGAGGCAAGCGTTTAAGGAGATTTTAAAAATCATTCTCAGAATTTAATGTTTGTGTACTTACGTGTCTCCTTATCTTCGGGCTACAGAGGTACAGGGCGCAGAGGAGTGTGCACAGCACCTGAGAAGAGTTGCCAGTTCATCGGCGCTGCCACCCCAGTACTGGCTGACGCTGCACTGCCTGTTGAGGCACCTCGCTCATGTGTGCCAGGCCTCGGCTGCCAACCTGCTGAACGCCCGTGCCCTTGCTGAAATCTTCAGCCCCATGCTGTTCAGGCAGCAGGCTGCCAGGTGCTGATTCACATTGTAAATATTTACACAGTATGGTTTTCTGAGATAATTGATCCCAGATAACCATAATGGATGGCCTTAAAGTTCATAAAGAATACTAAAGCATGATGTGTGAAATTCTAACCAAAAATTGATGTTTAAATGTGGCTTTTTATGAAACCACACAAATTGTATGTATTTTTACTTCATGCATAAGCATTACAATGTTATATTTTTGGCTTATTGCTCACCCCCAGCTGTTTATACCACCTAAATACTCACAACTAGGACCTTGCCTGACTTTCCAACTTTTTTGTCCCTAGCTGTGAGCCTAGCCCTGAGTCCCACATTAGGATCATTGAAGTTCTGGTGACCAGCGAGTGGAGCAGCAGCCAGGCAGCTCCAGGTAACTAGCTCTTTCTCTCCTATTAAAAGTTCTGGTTCTTATGTAAAGCCTCTGTGCACTACCTGTTCTCATGCACGTCTGTGATGGATCTGACTTCCCATGGAATAAGAAGAGAAGGAGAATAATAAACCATAACATGATTGGCTTATGCTGGAGGCTTGTGTGGTGAGAAAAAGTGAGCAGTGTGATGGGTTTGCATTAAAGAGACTGCGGATAGGAGGAACAGCAGGAGACCTATTGCTATTATTAGCACGTCTGATGGGTTGAATGTGAAAGCAGTGGCACTGCAGCAGCCTCTGCACCACAGCTCCCAGCTTTCTGCCACATAGTGCTGTTTGTTCCACTGCCCTTTCGTACTGACCCTCTGTCCGCCTTCCCTATAATAAGCAGGACTCCTAAACTTGAAGACTTGAAGAAAACCTGATTTCGTTTCAGTACCCACTTGAGCATATTGGTACATTTTAATTGCACCGTTATGATGACCAACTGTAGACGGGTTATGAGAGTTGACCTGTAGATCTGTTGAAGTGAGTGGACCAATCACTGCACGCAGTCTTTCAAAAGACCTGGAAAGAGGATCTGTGGTAGTTGGATGAAGGAAGCCAAGTTTAACTGTTTGCAAGTTACTGGAAGTTTCTTTAGGCTATCCTGGGTTTTCAGTGGAGTACAGAACTTTGCCTCTGATCTAAATCTTTAATGACTTAAGATGCATTGCAGAACATTAGTATTTCACTCCTCTGCCTTTTATGGGTCAAATTGTGCAAGAGCACTGTGAGGCTGAGCTGAACAAAATGTTTTTTTTTCCCCTCTCGTTGATTATTGATGCAGAGAAGAGAAAAGCACTGAGGTGTGTGCGTGCATGGGTGAAGACTGTTTAAAGGTTTTATTACCTGTTAAGGCCTATATATACCCTCTCCCGGTGTGGGTCTTGCTCAGCTGTCAGTAATTTGCACCTGCTGGAGCCTGGGCTGGGCCAGACGAGTCTGAACTCAAACATACACTTTCACTCCCCGTCTTTCTGTTGGGGCAGCCAAGTTCCTTCCTGTGTTTTATACACATGCACGCCCATGGGGGGTAGCATAAGACCTGCCTCAGTCCCACATTAGCTCAGTCTCATTTACTTGCCTGTACATGAATTGGTGTCTGCACATGTGGCAGTGTTGACTGAAGTTGTTTGTTGCCGTGGGTGAGAGGGAGCATACATTTTTGGACGTGTGTGCATTTCTGTCTGTCTGTACATGTGTGTGCCAGTGTATGTCGATCCACTCCCAGTTACAGGCAGGCTATTTTAAGCCAGTGGCCAAAGGCCCACTTAGGTTTGGTTGGCTAGAGGCACCGTCTGCTCCACAGAGCACTCCTGTTAGCTTGCAAGTAGTGACTGCTCTCTCTCTCTCTCTCTCTCTCTCACACACACACACACACACACACACACACATTCTAAAATACACATACTTCCTAGGACTTTACTCCACCCTCCTGCCCCTCGCCTGCCTGAGCCACACGCCCCTCCCAAAACACAAAGTGCCAAGCTCAGCAAATATTTGAACCTGAGCAAGTTAATCATAAGACTGGAGCCTGCAAGCCAGCACAGTGGTGAGAGCACAAGCATGCAGCGAGGCCGGCTTTAGGAGAGGGTCAGCGCCAGAGCCAGCAACCCTGACAATCATTAACCAGCTGCCCCAGGCCAGGCTTCATTACCCAACCTTCCCTCCCACACCGCTTTGCCTTCCATTATTGGTGCTAAAGCTCCAGGAGTGGGAGACTCCAACCTACTGCACCTGCCTCTGTGTGGATTTGCCTGAATTTTTTCTTTAGTTTTTTTTTTTTGTTAAGTGCTATGTAAAAGGTTTCAGTCACTAAATCTAAGGAATGGGACTCTTGAAGATTTGAGGAGAGCATATTTTGGATTTACAACAAGAAGAACCTTAAATGGACTTACTCTGCTGATTTACTTGAACGTCTCTAGAACATGCACAATTTGCAACGTAAGTGTGTTCTTTGAAATATTTGGAGTAGACAAAGGATATAAATTAATACACACCACAAAAAGCTTTTAATTAAAACCGTTTCCTCGATGAAGTCTTGATGAAGTGAAGGAAGTTTTTGGAAAGTGCTAGTTATTGAAGCTGTCATGCAAGATTTATTTTCTCAGCCGCTTCATTCCCCGTCCTGTCCATGTCGGGGCACTGTCTCATCTTTCTTTGCCTTTGGTGTCTTTCACACACAGTTGATGGCACATACAGCGACGTTCAGAGCACAATATGCCAAAAAAGTGGACTAACCAGTTTGGCTCAGCTAGGCCTTGCCTTGACATGACTGGGTGCTGAACAAATCACATTATTCATTGACTCAGCTGATCAATGCACTTTCAACATCGCTAGCAAATGCTGAGTTGAATGAGGACGTATTGCCACATCCCGTTTGACACTTGTGATGTTTGTCAATATGCTGTTTATTTAAATGTACACATGGATGTAGGAGATATGGGAATATGCTTTCTTATTTAGTTTTATTGTGATGTTCTCAGAGTTGTAGTTTTATGCCATTGTCCACTTTGAAGTTGCTTTGCAGCCTTGAGCTGAGCCTTCTCTCTGACCTGTCATGTTAAGGGAACAATAGCCCATGTTCCTGAGGCTTCTTTTAACCCTACTGAGAACTGTGGCTATTTCAGGTGCCTCCCTAGTCTCAAGCGACTGGATTCTCTCTCCCACCCTCCCCCACCTCCCTTTTCCCCCATCCCACACGAAAGTTGCGTTCGGGGATTACAAGCGGTATTTGCGAGCACTTGCCTGCCTGTGACCCGGACATGTGCTTGACGTAGCAGCTGCCTACGTGCTGCTGCAGCAGCGATCAGCGAGTAGAGCCTTTGTCTGCCTGCCAGCAAAGAGGCCGGTCTCAACCACCCCACTCGCTCAGAGGAGGAGCCAAGGAGACCTGCAACAGAGTGAGAAGAGGGAGGGAGGACAGAGCGAGTGAGAAAGAGACTGAGACACCATATCCTCGTTTCATTTGAAAGATGCTGCGCTACCGTGCACTTATTTGCGTGCAATTGTCTTTGTTGGCTGAAGGATCCAGTATGCTATAGACACGGTGCATTTTTGTGTAGTCTTGGGTAATACTGAATGAGGCAGCGGAATTTTTAATTTATTTATTTTTCACTTTTGGGACTGGAAAAAGCCAGTGCGCTTTCACAATGACATCATTGCGCTCAGGAAATGAACGATGTAGCAGTGGGCAATGAAGCAGGAGTGGCCAGCAACAGTCCCACAGTGCTATTGGCTGGGGTAAGTGATGTAATGGCTTCAGTGGACCCCGCTCTTCCAGGCTTTTCAAAAAACGTTATTGGAGCTTTTACGTGAAGAAATCAAGTCACCAGGAGGCATGACTCGTGCAGGGAGATTGTGTGTTGGTTTTAGATGCGCAACGCAGTGTTAACCATGTCTGAAACGGATTCTTCAGGCTTGGATACAGGCTCTGGGACTGATCTGCTTTTTTACATAGAAGTAGATACACCAGGTAAATGCTGAAGTTTGTGCTTGGTGGTGATTTTTTGCAGTATGCCATTTCAGTAATTGTGCTACAGTGATATTTTAACAAGTGTACTGTCGCTGTTGGACGAGTTGTCATTGCAGTCCTCTATAGTCAACAGTGAATGAGCTGTCATTTTGGTGTGATTTGCTATGTGGGCATTGTCTTACATTGTGACCTGCTATCCTATAAATGTGTGTTCTGTGTAGGGCTTATGAGCTTTGGTGATTTACGTGGTGCTTGATGTGTGTTATGTAGGCATCTCTGTGTTAAAGTATGGAAGTCTGCTGGCTGCTGCTGCAGTGTACTTAGTAATGCTTAGTGTCTAAAGTGAACAAAGGAGAGTGGGTAGATGAGGGGGGATAAAAATAGCCCATCGCTCGAGCTCTGCCTCATGCTCCACAGAGACCACACAGCCCCCGCAGCTACCTGTCACTCAATTCAAGAGCCAATCAGCTGCAGCCTTTGCCTGTTACCAGTGATGCAACATGTTCTCAATGGCTGCTGAAGGAGAGCAGCAGAACATTGCCAGAACATGTATGTATATTGTGATCTGTAAGGGACCAGGCTTCCTTCACGACTGTAGTGTGATTGTATTTTTCTGTTGAGTTTGGCAGGCTTGGAAATGCTCTTGGTTCCCTTCCCTTTGCATGTTTAATCAGGCAACAGTTTATCTGAATGCCCTGCTCCAGTTCTGATTTATTGCTGTATCTCTTTCCCTCTGAGAGATTGGAGGTAGTGAAAGAATGGGGAGGTCTCTCTTTCTTTTTCCTCAATGAAATGCATTCTGCCTGACTCACCCACAGTCATGGCCAGCTTCCCTGCTGGAGAAAGCAGCGGCATTCTTTCAGCTCCACTTAATCAAGTGGAAAGGGGTGGCGGGAGAGGGAAGAAATCTAGCAAAATGCAGACGCTTCTGCGTGCATTAAAAATGTGTTACACAAAATGAGACCATGAATCATCAATAGAAGGACACTTCCTGAAGCTGTCTCAGACTACACTTCCAATTTCAGGGGCATGAGACCCCTGAAATGTTTTTTCTTTCTGTATTTACATTTCATGGGCATATCCTAGTGTAGAGGCTTGCCTGGGCATGTTCCTTATGTAAATGTCTTTGAAAGGGGCAAGTGCATTTGGATGTAAATCAGCACTGTCTATATTAACCTCCTGTCCTCTGCTCTCCACAGCACTACCTCCGAAGCCACCCAAAACCACGCCTGTTACTAACAACGGTATGAACAACAATATGGCTCTACAAGACGCTGAATGGTACTGGGGGGACATCTCGAGGTATGGCAGTTTTTTTTTTTTTTTTTTTTTTTTTTTTTTT
>BRDA01026636.1:27574-39586 GCA_036984385.1 Crenuchus spilurus
TCTACAGGGGGGTCATGGTAAGTCGCAGAACATCTCGGTATAACAACAAGTATGGCAACAATCATTGTCCGCACCAAAACCCACCGAAGCCTCCATCACGACACCTCTCGTCTCCTGTCCTCCAATTATATCTGTCACGACTAAATGTAGGTTTACGTGAACGGGGAAAGTTTCTGTAAATGTATTCCTTGTACGGGTCCGTTCGGAGATGTGATCCTATACGGGTACTTTACATTTATGTCTTTCTTTTTTGTAAAGTCCCCAGAGTACGGGGACTTTAACCTTCACATCAGACTCTGTCGAAGTCCTTCACAGGAAGATAACTACTAAGTACCAGAGTAAAACACATTGTGTAAAAATTACGTGCGTCTTCGCAGACGCCTCCGAAGCCACCCAAAACCACGCCTGTTACTAACAACGGTATGAACAACAATATGGCTCTACAAGACGCTGAATGGTACTGGGGGGACATCTCAAGGTATGGCAGTATTTTTTTTTTTTTTTTTTTTTTAACAGTAGAGGTACTTAAGCATTCTTTAAACAGAAACCGAAAGTTTTCTCTTCAACATCTCTAATGTGGAAATGTACTCTCTTGCAGAGAGGAGGTCAATGAGAAGCTGAGAGACACAGCTGATGGAACTTTCTTGGTCCGTGACGCCTCCACCAAAATGCACGGGGATTACACCCTCACGCTGAGGTAATGTTTTTAAACAAATCACCATTAACTGTTTTGATATATATCTGTCCTTATGTATTAATGAACATGTGTCTAATTTTTGGTATACAGGAAAGGAGGTAACAACAAGCTGATCAAAATTTTCCACCGTGATGGGAAGTACGGTTTCTCAGATCCTTTGACTTTCAACTCGGTGGTTGAGCTAATCAACCACTATCGGCACGAATCCCTCGCTCAGTACAACCCCAAATTAGATGTGAAACTGCAGTATCCTGTGTCCAAGCACCAGCAGGTAAATTCTGTTCTAATGAATGAACGTTAAAGGCAATTGGACAACACGTAGTGTGCTGTTCTGTGATATGCAATGCTAAAAATGTTGTTTCATAGGATCAAGTGGTGAAAGAAGACAACATTGAAGCTGTGGGCAAGAAGTTGCATGAGTACCACTTGCAGTACCAAGAGAAAAACAGAGAATACGACAGGCTGTATGAGGAGTACACCAGAACGTCACAGGAGATCCAAATGAAAAGGACTGCTATTGAAGCCTTCAATGAGACCATCAAGATTTTTGAGGAACAATGTCAGACACAAGAGCGCTACAGCAAGGAGTACATTGAGAAATTCAAGAGAGAAGGCAATGATAAGGAGATCCAGAGGTGAGTTTTTAAGATGAGTCATGCATGAACAGAGTTGAACGTTACTGTAAACGTCCTTTTGTGCAATTCTTATTTTAACAATTGTTTTTTTCTCAGGATCATGGTAAACTATGAAAAACTCAAATCGCGTATCAGTGAGATTGTAGACAGTAAGCGTCGTTTGGAGGAGGACCTAAAGAAGCAGGCAGCAGACTACAGGGAGATTGACAAGAAGATGAACAGCATCAAGCCTGACCTTATCCAACTCAGAAAGACCAGGGATCAATACCTCTTGTAAGTGCCTCAGCATTTAAAGTCAAAATGTACAGTTTTCCCCACCTTTTTTGTGCCAGAATTAAACACTGATTTGACCTGTTCCTTTGCTTTTGAACCACAGGTGGTTGACACAAAAGGGAGTCAGGCAAAAGAAGCTGAACGAATGGCTGGGAATCAAAAATGAGAACCAGGAAGAGTGAGTATCCTTTGACTCTTGTATTATTAAACCCATTATATATCAATCTTGGCACTTTATAAGAAATTCGACCCCTGACACTCATTGACCTCTGTCCATTAGTCAATACTCAATGGTGGAGGATGATGAGGATTTGCCGCATCATGATGAGCGCTCCTGGAAGCTGGGCAATATTAACCGTGTCCAGGCTGAAGCACTGCTGCGGGGCAAGAGAGACGGAACATTCCTGGTCCGAGACAGCAGCAAACCAGGCTGCTATGCTTGCAGTGTTGTGTATGTATTTTTCTGATTGTCTTTGTTTTGGCCTGGTATTTAAGGTAGTGGTTACTTTTTAATTTGTGTATATACTGTTGTGAACAGAGGAAATTGATGTGTGTTGCTGTCTCTCCTTACAGTGTGGATGGTGAGGTCAAGCACTGTGTCATCAACAAAACTCCTACAGGCTTTGGCTTCGCTGAGCCCTACAACCTGTACGGCTCGTTGAAGGAACTGGTTTTGCACTACCAGCACACGTCTCTCGTTCAGCACAATGACTCACTGAATGTCACGTTAGCATACCCAGTCTACGCACACCAGAGGCGATGAGGCCTAGTGAACACACTCTTGGGACTATTTTTTTTTTGGTGACAGAGATGGGAGCTTATAAGAGAGCCTCACCTCGCACAGCAACACCTCCACTTTGGCTTCAGGACGGAGGGCTGTTTTTCGCTGTTGGGCAGCTCTGCTGCAGGCGATTAAACTGAACCCCAAAAACGGACGTTTTAGCCACTGAGACTTCGCCCAGTGCCAAGTCTTGAATGTAGTTTTCTTCTTCAAAGTGGAAACTGCTGAATGAACTCTCTCCCAAAATGGAGGACTTTAGAGGCCTTTTCCAAATGGTGCTTGTTCATTTCAAAGCTTTACCCGCTGCTGGAATGTGGAACGATGTTGATGATAACCTCTGGAGTGCATTTTTTTTCTATGCTACTCCGAGCCCTAACCCTCACCCACATATTCAGTTTGGGTTTACCCTTCTGTGTGCGTGTGCGTGTGTGTGTCGGAGAGAGAGTGAAGGAGGATGTGTGTGGACGTGATGTGACCAAAACTCACAGTATATGAAAGCTATTCGTGACTGGACTGTTCAACAAGACGACGTAAGAAACAGACCATGGAATCAGCTGTTCAATGTAGCAAGATGGCACTTTCGAAACAGTATACTCTGTATTTTCACATTAAGGACTCCTGTACAAACTATTGGAACGAGTCGGCGTCTCATCTCAAAGGAGCAAAACGAGGAGAGGATGACTAAGATGAGTGGCATTTCCTTTGTAAGCATTAGTGATAAACTCTTGACTCCGTCTCTGTTTATGGACGAGTAAAAGGACCTGCAACGGACATATTTCATGTTGTACATACGGACATCATCAGAAACCTATGTGATGACACCATATTGTACCAAAAAGCTCAGTTCTTTCTCAGTTGTATTTTAATCTGCTATGCAAATTCTGTATCTCTCTTCTTCTCTGCAAAGTTGTGATTTTATTTTACATGTTGCTATCCATAATATAAACTTTTTTTTTTTGTTTTTATCGCTTGAAGTCTTTTTTTATGTCAGCAAGAGGATATTTTAAGTGTCAAATCTGCCAAGAAAGATGGCTTCAGTTTTTTCAACAAACGATAAAAGTACTTTATTACAAATTTCTTTATCAGCAGCTGGTAAAAATGAAAAGATGAGTATTTTATTAGTCTTTTTCACTTCGAGCTTTTCCTAGGCAGAGCCTGGAGGACTTTAGTGCTGCTTCTGTCAATAGTACCAGTGATGTATCGGAGCATATTATCAGTGCAAAGAATTCTTGACATTTTCAGTCTCTACAGTCTAATGAAATCATATCAGAAAAACACATTAGTATATAGTTTTCTGTTTCCAAACCAATGACAGACGTTTATTTTGTGATACTTTTTTTTTTCATAAATTGAGACTAACGCAAATTGATCCTCTGGAATGATGGAAATTGTGATGACCCATTTTAGATGGTGAAAGAGTAACACCCCTTCATTCCTTATCCACATAGTATTTTTTCTGTATCAGAAAACCCTTACTAGTGTTTACATGGATGGATCAGCTCATTGTACCCAATACTAGTTTCTCACATAATGCTGATAAATGCTAGTTGTACCGTCTGAAGAAAATGTTTTTTTTTCTCCAGATCAGTGGCCACATTTGTCATCACTGTCTTTTTTTTAATTACCTGTCAGGAATTACAGTATTCTAAGCTTTATGGCTGCTGAAGTCTGTTTGGCATAGAGTTTTGCCTCCAGCTCAAGCTGTGTCTATATTGCAGTTACGCAGCCAGTGATATTTTGCTAAAATAAACATCATTGTGACACAAGTAATCAGCTTGATAACTTGTTAATGAGTAATGAGCGTGTTTTGTTCTGCAACTCGCTCTCCTGTTCACCAGTTAATCACCAAAGCCGGGTCAGTGCGAAAGTGATTCGACTTTTTGTTTGAACTAGGCCTGATTGCCTTAAAATGAGTTAGTATTTTTTTTAATATCTACCCTAGGCAGCCCATCTAACTTTTAGGAACCTTTCAGTTAAAGGAGCAGCACTTGTATCTCCACAATATTAACTGTCCCTAATTTTAGTACAAATCTGCAAGTTATCTAGGTTATTCAGTCACTTCACACTAGTTAGATTTAGTATAAAAAGTCTTTAAATGTTGCACAAAATGTTGCCTTTTATTTATAGCTCCCCTTTTTGAGTAAATTTTCTACAAATAACAGTGGATCTCTGGATTACAGAACTTTCTCATGTCAGCTATTTCTGCCCATGTGTTTTGTGTGGTTGATGTATTTGACATTTCATAACCCAGAAGATCTAATAACTGGAATAGATGAGGCCCAATTTCCCCAAAACACTGTGATGGCTAATGGCATCTTAATCCTTAGTCTGGATGTTCAAAGTGATACTTGCTCTATTATCTGGTAGAGATTTCTTGAAGTTATCTTGACTTCTGTGAGAACTTTCCCAAAAAAAACTCTTGGTACGAAATCAGGTGATTAAAAGGACTTTTCAGACAAGATTTCTTTTTTTTACTTTCATGTCTTTGTCATTTTATTTCTCTACCCCTAGTCAAACTGCCTCACGTGGTGTAAAGCTGTCTGCAGTATGGCTGCCGTACTGCGGTCAGTGTTAAGAATCTGATTTTCCCCTTTGAATTTGTGAGGCGTTGATTTACAAATGTAACCACAGTACTAACATTTGAGATTAACCAGTGTGTCCCGGTTCTAAAACGTCTTCAGACCTGTAATGGCTTTGTTAAACAGACAGGAAATAAATGTTTTAAGGAAAAAAAGCTTGTGTGTCCGTTTCTTTTAGTTGTTGGAGAAATGTCTGAGGTTGCTACCGATGCCAAGTCTATAAGCTTACAGTATATTGTTATTGGTGTGTGTTTAGTAGCGTTTTTAATGTAATCAAATTATTTACAATCAGGGTTTTCACTCTTGACCAACATGGCATTGGTGAAGGAGTGTACACATAAAACTTCATGTTAAAATGCAGAAAAGCCTTCAAGGCTAGTTCTTTTGAATCTGCTTGTACCAACACTAACTGTGCGACTTCAGAAAAGCCTACATTTTTATTTGCTGTACATTTAGCTGTTATTTATATTCTGCCTCTATGTAGTTCCTCTACAGGTGAAGGGAAATAAGATTCTTTTATTAGATCTGCCATAGATTCAGTGTTACAGACTCCAAAAAGTGAGTGAATGTGTATGTATGTTTGCCCAGATGTGGATGTGTCCTGGGTGATCCCCCTAGTGCTCAATGCAGTCTTCCCAGGTGGATGGTCCCTTCTAGTTGAGGTGCTGTGTGCTGATTGGCTGGTGTGTGTGGTTAAGGTCTAAGTGTGTCTTTGGGTATTAGAAAGGTGCTACAGAAGTATGATGCATATACATGTGTGTATATATAACAAGTTATAAAAAGGGCAAAAGATAAAATACAAATTATGTAGATTATATGTGTACATAAACATATTGTAGTAGTGTTAATTACAGAAGGAGGAGTGCTGTACTGAGAGTAGTCCTGGTTATATACGCTAACAGTACCAGGAAAAAGGACCTGCAGTATCGCTCCTTCTGACAACAGTGCTGCCAGATCAGAGGTGTCCAACTCCAGTCCTGGAGGGCCGGTTTCCAGCAGCTTGGTTGAGCTAAATCAGGCGTGCTTGATCGGGAAGATCACCAAACTACAGGAATCCGGTCCTCCGGGACTGTAGTCTCACACACAGGGTTGGAATTCATTCTCCACGAGAGACATTATGAATGTAAAACATGCAGTATGTACAATTGCTAACCTCCTACTACATGCTTGAAAAAAGGTTAACACCCAACTGAGATGAATGAAAGAACTGTGACTGTTCACAAGGCCCTAAAAGTTGAGCTGAGCCGGGTTTGTTCTCCTGCTGAAAGGACATTTGAGGCCCAGTCTTTATTTAGCCCATAATGTCTTTCTCTGTAGGCTACAATAGTGTGTTCTGCACAGGGCTGCACGGTGAAAGTTTCCAAATGTGATGCTTCGTTGTTTAAGATTTATGGAGGCTGCAGCTGCTGCTTTGGCCAAAGAAGCAGCTTTTATTTATTCACGAGGTCCAGGACGTTTGTCTTCTGAACTCTGTACAAGCACGTTTAAGACGTACAGAAGTAGTGACCTATTTTTTTCCACTGTGCTAAAGGTTTGGTTGACCGTGGCAAGTTCCTCCAGAAAGGCTCAGCTTTAGCAAGAGTGTGAAGGGACGGAAATGGTAAGCCACAGACGCGCAAAAGCACAAAGAGTGCTGTTCTCAAGAACACTGAACACTCTTAATCACCAGTCTACTTTCTTTCGGAGATGTTCACACAATGCTGAAACTGCACGGTTTCATGCACCTCTCGCCATGCTCTGTGTAACGTGGTATAAAGGCTAAGAATGGCATGTACTGCAGCTATTTAGAGAAGGACTGATTGACTGCACAGATAGCGGTGCTTGTTCTGGGGTGGCTTGGCACGCACATGCCTTTCTGCAAACCTGCATGACGTCACGCTGTGAATGCACAGTTTCAATACAAGAGTTGCTGCATCTGTTCCAGACGCGTCAAACTCAGTTTAGGTAACGGGCCACGTTATACTCGGCTCAATATCAGGTGGGGCAGACCCGCCCTAAAAACAAACTCCTCATCTCATCTTAAATGTTTATCTAAAACTTATAAATGTTACTATTCAGAAATATTTACCATCATAAACGTATAAAATGTGATATTTATGACGAAAAGCACTGAAGTTCTGCTAACAAACTTAAACTCTAATAATGTTAATAAACCCAATTTCTCTACATGCACCACAAAGTTCCCCATTATCAGCCACTTCATACCAAAAACCAGATTTCAGTGATCTGTAAATAAACAAAAGCGCTTTACTCACCCAAACTAATGTTTTTTCAGGAGAGTTGTGTGTAAACATCCATGTTTGACTTTCAAATAAAACATGTTTTAATAATAACGTTTATTTTATACAAAAACACTGAAATGAGGCAGGTCCTCCAATATCGGCCATATTCACATTACCAGGATGAAGTGACTCATATCTGATCTTTTGCCTTAACGTGGCTCAGATCTGATCTTTTCAGGGCTGTGTGGACGTTTCAAATGATTATCCCATCTTTTCTAACCAGATTTGACATCCACACAGCCCTGAAAATATCAGATTTGAGTTACTTGAGCTTGGTAATGTGAACATAGACTAGTTTGTCCTCTGTGGGCACCCTTCTTCTGATGACGTAGTACTAACATGGCGGTAGGTTTTTAAGCTAAGCTAACTTGTATTTTAAGACAAAAGTGGTCACAAAGTAGTTTTTCAAAGCAGTTTTGAACACACAAACTTACAGCACTGTTAGAGAGACTTAAACATTGTTTTAGGTGATTTTTAAACACCCTACTAAGACGGGAGTTTATATTTAACTTCCTCAAACTTCGGAAGTACAGAGAGAGCGCAGAAAGACGAAAATGGGGACGTTGTTATACATAACGTAATATATTCAGTAAAAATTGTCTGCTGTCTCTTCACCAATTCATTTATTTGATCTGTTCTTAAAATGATTATATTTTTCAGTTTGGTGATTCTGATAATCTCATCAAAACTTATTTCAGGACATTGTGAATAAATCAGACCCCCTGCTTTTCCATTCAGTGAAGAAGAATTAGTCAATTTTCCTTCTATTTCGAAAGAGACTCGTTTACATCATCATTATTTAGCTGAAAAATAAATGCGTCACATTTCTTATTCATTTATGGGTTTTTCCAAAGTTTATTTTGTTACATCGCCCCCTAGTGGAACCACTGAAACAGCGATTTTCTGTTTATAATGCAGGATATTTACCATTCAGTTCACAATCCAAAGAAAGAACAAATTTTTATTTAGAACACTAGAATCATTTAGAGGGCCAGATTACAATGGTACTTTAGAACATTCTGGAGTCATTTGCTGGGCTGATTACAGTGATAATTTAGAACATTCTAGAATGATTTGCCAGTACGAATTACAATGATAATTGAGAATATTCTAGATTCATTTGGTGGGCCAGATTACGTTGATAATTGGGCTGGATCATATGTTTGCCATTCCTGGTCTATTCAATCATTTTGCTGCTATGCAGTTCCAACTATGTACACATTTCCTCCATAAGACTGCAAGTGATGGCGTTAATGGTTTAGAAACCCACCCACTCATGATGAACACACTGGAAAGTGATTAATGACACACATGACAGAGAAGCTTAAGTATGGGAGGTCTGACGTTAACCAAAAGGTGGGCTTCTAAATACTTTGAACCTACTTAATCCACACTCAAGATGTTTTAGCTCATCCTCCAGAATGGAAAGCCTGCTTTTAGAAATGTATGAATTGCACAGATTTTAAGTCACTTCAAAGGGGGAAAAGTTCTGAAATTATTCATCTTGGTCCCAGTTTATAAAACACAAAACCCTGGCATTTTAATAGGCGTGTGCATACACTTGCTGAATAAATTCCCTTTTTAGATTATATAGAATTTTGAGTCTTTAACAACATTTACATTTTTACCACAAAATGTTCCATTTTAAAAAGTGAGGAAATGTTCTTTTTCCACATCAGATCTAAACTTTGATCTAAAAAGCATGGATATGATTTTTCATACAGTGCTGTGGACGGTTCAGCTTCCCTTGTTCTGTCATTTGAGATGAGCATTAATGGCTTTGGCTGCTGAGGGAACAGATGCACTCAAATCTGTTGAAGAACTGGGGCATCCAGACAAATGTAATGTGGAGTGTAAAAGATAAGATAAAAGTTCAAAGTGCACACTTGATACAGTGCAAATGGTTAGTTTGCGATTACCCAATGGTCTGTTAATGGTTTGCTAGGCCATATCCCTGCGATAGCAGCAGAGCTCCTAGAATCTGGCCATGAGAAGAGTTCTCCTCCTTTTCTGATTTTCAAAGTAAGTGCAGTGCTCACATTCCAGCTGTCACAGACTCACTAATCATTTTATAGCAGCACATAAGTGTGATTACGGAGGAAAAATATTAAAGCAGGAGCTCCCATATGAACAAGGTCTTTCTTAAAATGAGCTTTTCTTTGGGAGACTCTTCTTAGTGAGATACCCCATACATA
The DNA here is from genome assembly GCA_036984385.1 of Crenuchus spilurus. Lineage (NCBI taxonomy): Eukaryota > Metazoa > Chordata > Actinopteri > Characiformes > Crenuchidae > Crenuchus > Crenuchus spilurus. Next base: position 37,017 of record BRDA01026636.1, read on the forward strand.
GTGATGTTCCTGATTGTTGTTAATCATAAATGCACCCACACTACACCATCTGCCTTGAAACGCCACACACTTTATGAGTAACACACCTGACCAACGACTCCAAGCCTCAAAACCTTGTGGGAATTTCACACAAACTGCTATGTTTCTAGAGATTAAGATTAAGATCAACCAATTTAGCCAATGTGATTTTTCACACAACGGAATTTGACCTCCGCATTTAACCCATTCATGCAGTGAAACACACACACCAGTGAACACACTAGGCTGTGAGAATTTGTGCCCGAAGCGGTGGGCAGCCCTTATCCATCGGCGCCCGGGGAGCAGTTAGGGGGTTAGGTGCCTTGCTCAAGGGCACTTCAGTCATGTCCTGTCTGGGGATCGAACCGGCGACCTTCTGGTCACAAGACCAGATCCTTACCACTAGGCCATGGCAGGTGAGAGTTTCAGGCAAACACAATGTAAACAAACATGGCGGATGACAGCAAAATCATTTCAATGCTAGTTGAGAGCTTTCTACACCAAAAAAGCAATGAAAAAGTGGATGAAACCATAACAGAAGATGCAGTCTTTTTGTTTTTTTTTAGGCCCGAGTCTCCGACCATCAGGCCATAGCTGGACCACACTGGTGGTGATGGGGAGGATGGAGCAAGAATGCAGGTTAGTTCTTCATACATGCAGGTGGAGGGCTGAATGAATGAATGCTGTAGCATTGAATCTCATTAACTTTACAGCCATCTGAGAAATTTCGATTCCAATTTATTTCTAAGGAGCCGAATTTCAGAAACATGAGATAGGTCTCACAGTGTTTTTAAGTAAGTAACGTAAATAAGATTAAGAAAATACATTTTTAAAGAATATTTCTTTCCGGTGCCCTGACCTTTTCGGCTAAGTGTAGCACCCTGCGAAGGCCACGAGCCTGTTCATTAGAACATGGATGCTCAGGATTAAGTAGAATATGATGGATGGATTTTATTCCTGTGAAATCAGCTGTCAGTTAGGAAGTAATATGTATTAATATGGTTAAGTGGATGATGGGGTGTCTGCCATTGATCTATTTGTTCTTTTGGTCATTCAGTACACAATACAGTTGACTGCTGTCCAGTCAGTGAGACCTGAGACCATAAAAGGCCATCTAGGAGCAGTCCTGAGAGAGGAACGTCATGACTAAATATATTTCCTGCCAGCATTGGGGTGTTGTAATAGAGCATCTTATAACTTGCAGATTATCACTGATTTCAAAGGTCAGAACATTTGGCTCATGAAATTGTTGAAAAAAGTTTAAATCTTATTATTACATAAAATAGTAGAAATGAGAAATGATAATATAATCTCTTAAAAACGTTGATTAAATGGTGCTCTAACCAGGTCACTAACACAAAAGAGATTCCTGTTAAAGGAATCATTGTGATCATAATCTTCATTTGTAACATACAGCCAATTACCATGAAATCATTCTTACTTGACCTGAACTTAGACAAGAAAACCAAATGACTCAAAGCAAAAGTATAATGCTACTGGGCAGCAGCTGAATTCCCCAAGCAAATGTCTGAAATATGTGAGTACTGATAACTGTTACACTCCAACCATACAGGTTTTAGAATGAGACAGACAAGAGAATGTAGACCCAAAGCTGTTCTTACAAAGTTTTGTCCAACTGGAACAATTAGGTTCAGTAACATTTCCTTCTTTGCTGTTTTCTGGTTTCTTTCCTAAAAGAAAATTAGCCACAGATATAACTAATGATACAGATTTACTGCTTAATTTACATAAACGTAAATCATACTGAAAGATTGTTCTATTCTGTTCTGTTCTACAAATGTTCTTAGTTTGATTCCCAGACTGATCAAACCTGATGGAGCAGCTGTAGTCTTAAATTCAGTGTCCAAATCTGATTTCTGGTCTTTCTAAATTGTATCCAATCTTTGAAATCTGATTACAGTCAGATGTGTATGAATTCCTTTTCATTCTGGATGCACTGGCCACCCTATTCAGATTTTGAAGAGTCCCAGGTTGCCAGATCCTGAAGAATTCTCCAGCCCACTGTCTGACAGAAAGCCGCCCTGCACAAACTTTAATCACAGATGTTTGAGGAAGTCATAATTGCTTTTTATTACTCTTGTATCTAATTTTAGTCTGGCTTTAATCTAAATTTTCAGATCCCTCAACTGAATCTTCTAATATTAAAAAGGCTACACTACTATTTTTCAAGGTTGTGACTCTATGAGTTGTTTTTTAATGGAACACCTTTAAAGTAGTCTAAAAACCAACACCTCAAAACCTCTGACATTTTATCTATGAGTGCATTAAAATAAGCATGTCACCTTTGTGGGAAAACTGTGAACCTGGCAACTCTGAAGCCTCATCACCAGAATGTAATTACTGACGTCTGCACTTGTGACGTGAATGTGATTTGACAAATCAGATCTGATCTCTTACTAATAACAGTGTGAACAGTCATCTCAGCAGATCTGATTTCAGAAGCTAATGTGGTTTATCTGCAGTCTGAACACAACCTTAGTTGCTTCAGGTTTGTTGAGCTGCATATACTCATTACTGGGTTTTTATATATA
>BRDA01026644.1:0-10661 GCA_036984385.1 Crenuchus spilurus
ATTTTTTCTGTGAAATAAATTTGAATGGTTTAAAAATTTGGGTCATGACTTGATGATTAAGGACAAATGTACCCACATTTACAAACATGAAGGTGAACCATTTGAGTTTGAACCACTGCAGTATTCCTGGGCTAACTAGTCAACACAAGCTCTCTCATATTCATCATTGACGCAGAAGTCCCAACTAGCATAATACCATCGTTAGCGCCAACTCACTGGATATTCCCGTCACCACTTTGGGTTTCCCATCCTTATTACTTTAGCCATTTCTAACTAAAGTCACTGTCTGTACTGCTAATGTTAATTCGGCTGTTTTGCTACAAGTAATAACGTTAGCTAACGTAGCGTTAACGTCATAGACACAGGTTAAGGTAGCCTAGCCAGGGGCTCACCTCTCATTTCTATTTGCTGCTTTATCCCTGCTGAGCAAAACACTTTCTGATATCATCTACAGGAGTAATAATGTTTAACTCAGTCAAGATAAAAATAATATATGATATTACACAAGTATTCAGCAAGTTGTTATGGGCTAACGTTATGTTAACTCTCTCTCTCTCTACACGTGAATAAATTATCATATTAAGTAGCCATGTGGGTATTGTGTCGAGTGAATAGAATTGCAATGAATTACTATATTAAGTAGCTATGTGCGCATTTTGTAGTGTATTCTACATAGACCTAAAACTCTGAAGTGATTTTTTTACTGGTGAAATTTATACTGGGGCACTGCAGTGGGGCATGTGCGTGTGGTGAGGGGTTATGGGTACAGGGTATAATGTATTGCATGTTCACATACAAGGATATTTAAAAAAAAGTTGTGCACTAGGCATATGGCTGATATGTATATGAAAAACAGCTTTATGGGCCCTAACGACTAACATGCAGAAAAAAAAACACTGCCCTTAAAAGCTATTTAAACTATTTTACATTTCAAATATGCAAAAACAAAATGATACATTTCCATGACATGACTGTGATGTATAACAATTCTGTCTTTGTCTGAGTACTTCAGAATGTTTTTAGCTGTTTAGGAATCTGTGAAACCCTTTCTTAACAAGTCAGATATGCAGTCCACTGACCTGTAGCTTTAGTGGTGCTTAACTGTGTGAAACGCACAGACACCTCTGCTGCACTCTGATTTACTAAAAACTCTGATTTTAGATAATGAGCTCTCGCCCCTCACTGCTGGTGTGTGCTTAGCTGAACTGATCTATGCTTGTAGGTCGTTTACACCTTTATTCACTACAAACACGTAAGTCCCAGCTTTACACGACAGGCATTCAGCTTCATATGGACTGAGACAAAGACGAAAACATTGGAATTTCTTTTTAAATTAATCCAAGAACTTACTTTTACGTTTCGGCAGAGCTGCTCGAGGTGGGTACATGTGGTTTGCCTGTCGTAAACAAGGACTACGAGGTGCAGACTGACCAATGAAATGTGTACAGAGAAGGCTATCGACCAATAACAATAACTCTTCAGTCAGACCGCCCAATCAGAAAGTTTTAGGCTAATTCACCACGCCCCCTTCTCACTCAAGTGAACCAAACAGAGTAATGAGGGAGAGGGCGAGACTACTTTGTGAATGAAATGCTTCTCAAAATTTGATGTAAGCTCTAATTAAACAAAATCCCAGACATTTCTGAAATTCCGCCCGGACAGTTTTTTAAGTCTCAAAAAGAGGACATGTCCGGATAAAAGAGGACGTCTGGTCACCCTAATTTTACAGAAATCCTTGAGATAAGTGTAGTTTCTGACCATTTGTCAGCCATTTTTATTTATCATGTGTTTTACTGCAGTTGCAAGTACTGACCACAAGGTGGAGCGTTACAATGTTTCTTTAGTAACAGCTTGAAATTATTTTGGTCATGCAAAACCAATGTATATAGAAGACACTAACTTATACATAGCTGTTCACTGTAGGTTATCAGCATCCATGAAAGGATTACAGACCAATGATGTGGTGGTGTATAACCAAGACATCACCAAGTGGATTAGCAACATCAGGCAACATCATGAACATCAGTTATACTGAGATATTGTTTAATTCAGCCTTTAGGCAGTAAGTGATGAGGACTAAATGACCTCCAGCAAACATGCAATGAGACATGAAAACTTGGATGTAAACAATAAAAGATAAATTAATTACTCTTTTGATCTATTTCAGAGGGAATGCATAAGTACTGGCTCATATATATGACCAAGCTCTAGCAGCCTGCACTTTAAAAATCGAATCAGCAGTTCATGTAAGTCTATGTAAGTTCTTATTAGTCTATGTACCACTTTACCTGCCACCGCCGTAAAGTATGTCTTATTGATTGACGCTTTAATTACCCAACTCGCTTACCTAATTTGTTGTTAATTTGCTCCTCATAGCAATCACATTTGACTGGCGAGAAGCCTAAAGCACAGCTCGTATTTAACCTCCATCTGGCCCTGCAAGGCACTGGGAAGTAGTATGGCTTAGCAATCACTGCGCCATTGAAATAAAGTTTTAAAGCCCGTTTTGTTAAGCGCTTTACACCAGAATGTTCTGATCACTGTGCAGTTCTGTTTTAAAGCCTACATCTCATGGGCACGAATGAGGAGCTGCCTTGTTTTCTATGCAATGAAATTCTGTAGTCATGTTCTCTCTCATATACTTAGATCTAATATGCACTTGATGATAAAATGAAAAATGTATTTGCCTTAGGGTTCCTAAGTCTAGCTTTTGTCTGCTCTGTGACTTACACTGGATAGAGTTACATGTACTGTTATGATTAATGTTAAATGATGCTTTATAAGCAGAGCATGTTTCAGAAAGAGTATGACTGAAATCATAACTGCTGAAAAAAGGCTGACAGGATGTTTTATTTGTGCATACAAAAATGGACAAATGGACCAATTAACTTATTTTAATCCATATCAGAAGTGTTTAAAATCAATTTCTACTCTCTGGGAGTGTAGCACAATGCCATTAACTCCTGTGTCTGTATTCTGATTTAATTCAGAAGTGGGTGTGGCCTAATTGTAGTTAAGTTTAACATTTAACAAAACCTACAGGCTGTGTTTTTTCCTGATTTTCCAGTATTGTTTTCACTTATTAACAATGAAGATACCTTTTGTTTTGACATTCTACAGGCTAGTTTCTAGGTGTTCATACCGTATTCAACCATTCGTTCTAATGAAAGCAGACCTGAACTGTGTGATGTTTTACAAAGACAGAGGAAAGCTCATCTGCCACCCCCCATTCTCACCACCTTCTACAGAAGAACCATAGTGAGCATTCTGAGCAGCTGCATTACTGCCTGGATTGGAAATTACACTGCATATGACCACAAGACTATAGTATAGTGAGGATGGCTGAGAAGATCATTGGGGTCTCTCACAGACATTTACAAGAAGTGCTGCATATGGAAAGCTCTCAGCATTGTGGAGGACCCATCACATCCATCACATGGTCTCTTCACCCTGCTGCCTTCTTGTAGAAGATACCGCAGCTTTCGGACCCTCAGTGCTAGACTGTCCAACAGATTCATCCCTCAGGCTGTCAGACTCCTTAACGTACACAGTCTGACACTCAGGGACTAAAAATCACTGCACGTTTGCACATCACTGTCTTTGCCTACATAATAATCGCAATATTTACAAATTGTACTGCATTATTATAAAACTGCTGCTATAAACTCTGTAATCTGCTGCTAAATATCATTCAGTACCAGGTACTGACCAACATCACATCTGTCCTTCGTCCCATAATGTGACAAGCAGAGTTTTGTATTTTTTGTAGCTTGTAGCTTGTTTGTTTTTTGTTGCACTTCTGTGTTGCAGCTGGTCCTGGAGTAACGTTGTTTCATTGTAATACGTACTGTACTGTACAGACATGGGAACAAGTCACTAAGTTGCAAATAACAAATAAGTCCAAAGTCTTGACAATAAAGTCTCGAGTCAAGTCCCAAGTCAATACAAGCGAGTCTCGAGTCAAGTCCCAAGTCTTAAACTTCGAGTCCTAGTCAAGTCACCAGATGTAACGTCATTTCAATATTTAACACAGTTAACCTATTTATTAAATATTATTTAATATTTAACATCCCTTTTCTCTACTCTAAAGCTATATGTTCAGATCCCATTCCAATCAGTCATCTAATACTAGTAAGTCTACCCCAATGCTCTTCACACTCAGTTGCTCACTGCCTTTTAACTCCTTGTGTACACCACAGTCATAGCCGTAAAAAAATATTTATAGTAACACAGACATTTTGAGCATACAACTGTGGTGTTAAAACCTTAAGGAGTTAAAAGGTAGTAGAGAAAGGGGAATGTTTCAAATGCAAAAAAACAATCATGGAGGTATGTTCTTCTTACATTATATTCACTACTACTACTGATAAAAAAATTATGTCAACTATAATATATGTGATTGGACGCTCTAGATTTTAGGCTGTTGTCATGTTGTATAGAGCACTTTATGTCAAACATTGGGATGGAGATATTTAGGGACCTGGCAACCCTGCTGTTGCTAACGCACATCTGCTCCCCATCGTCTATGTAAATTCACCCTTCAGTACGTAATCCTGCAAAGTGCGGAAAACGTAAATGACTTCTTTTTAACAAACAATTAAACATAAATCCAACAAAACGATAAAGTGCAAAGTTTTTATCCTTCACCAAAACGACTCTGATTCAATGCAATGTCGTAAAACTTTATCCGGAAATGACATGCTTATGCGCATGTGCGGTACAAATCAGGCAGAGTGAACGGATCGGGTTGTGACAAGCATTACAGCACCATTTAATACAAAATGATCCAGTTATGTGATTCAGTTTGACTTATTTATTATGTTCAAATGTGGGTTTCAAGTCTTTTCAAGTCTTAAATCTCAAGTCCAAGTCCAAATCCAAGTCAGTAAAGGTAGAGTCTAAGTCAAGTTACAAGTCTTTAGTGATGCTGTGGAGTCAAGTTAGAGGTCTGCGCGGGACTGATTTGTTAGTCCCGCTCCCGCTTGTTTTCGTCCCGCTCCCGCGCACTCCCGCGATAAAATCGTCATATTTGGTCCCGCTCCCGCCCACCACATAAACATGTCCTCCCTCTCCCGCCCGCAGTCCTCACAGGGGGGCGGGGCGTTCGTGTGCGCTGAGTTTAGTTTGTCGTCCGGTGTGTGTGGGGTGCACGAGCAGTCTCGTACAGAGAGACATAAGGAGGTTGATGCAACGGTTCTGGGTTGGATGTAACATCCTGAGCTATTGAGAAAAAACTCCCTAAAAAAGCCCCGCCCTAACACCGTCCCAGATTCTCACATCAACCAAATTACCTATACAGAACTTAAAACTTACTTACATATTATGGCGTGGGGGGAGAGAATAATAACAAATGCATCCAGCATAATGTAGAACAATTTTTTAAGCTCACTTGTGAATACTTAACATAAAAGCCAGATACATAACGTGCTCCGAGCTGCCGATGACATCAATGCTACTGTACTCTCACAGACGGTAAGTTACACAAATAAACAAATTAATCACATCTACCAACACAGGATGATGACTACATTAATAAAACACTAAGTCAGCATAACACAACTGCATAAAATAACGATCATGAACAATTCATAACTGTTTTACAACTGTATACAACCCGCAAGTGCTTCTGGGTGATGACGTCACCCATACCGTGTGACCTCGACATGGCCAATGCTACAATATTTATTACAACAGCAAACTATTATTTAGGTTATAATGAATCATTATTAGGGTGAGAGAGAGAGACAGAAACAGAAACAGAAAGAGAGAGAGACAGAGAGAGAGCCTGTGTGTGAGTGAGAAAGTGCGAGCGCATTTCTCTGTGTGTGAGAGAGAGATAGAGAGAGAAACTGGCTGTCTGTTCATGTGACGCTCCACAAGAATTTTGCGGGATTTTTTAAAATGTATGTCTCGTCCCGCTCCCGCGACGACTGGACTGACTGACCGACCGCTCCCGCAAAAGACAATTAATTTTGGTCCCGCGCTGCAAGGTATTGTAATGGGTCCTGCGGATCTCGCAGGAGTCCTGTGATAATGCAGGCCTCTAAGTCAAGTCACAAGTCATCAGTTTGGTGACCCGAGTCGGATTCGAGTCCAAGTCATGTGACTCGAGTCCACACGTCTGGTACTGTATATAGCTGAAATGACAATAAAACCTCTTGAACTTCAGAGGATGTAACACAGGACCATTTACAATGATAAAAATGCAAGAAACGTAGTAATACACTGCCGAGTGTATGTTGTATAAGCACATCATGTATAAAAGTTGACCCAGAAATGTCCTGTATGCCATAACATGATTATTTTATCCCATACTTTTAAGATCATATCAGATCATGTATAATGAACACATAACCAAGTGGATTCGCAATATCAGGCAACATCATAAATATGGTGATACTGATATGCTTTATATTCAGAGGACATGTTGAGCACTGTGATTGAGTTTGTTTGGGTGTTATAACGAAGTATAAAACAAAGTAACGAAGTAGTGAATAAGGAGATTACATTTTCTAGGCAGTAACAGCAGTATCAACATCACTGAAAACAGCTGCCTTAAAATCTTTTAGAGTAAAACAAAGTTGGATATAATTCTAGTCTGAGCACTTCTGCAGGATCTATAAAGCTTAATATTAGTCGAGTTTACAGCCGAGTGTACGGTTTCTGTGATCATGCTGTGCTGCTCACATTCACAGTCCAGATCACATGGTTAGCTGTAGCAGATGGCGTGTACACATATTACACACAAAGACTGACAAGAAGAATAAACATACACGAAATGCATGTTTTAATGCAATATCCTAATTATTGTTCTCTTGAAGACAGAAGAGTACTGTCAGTAACGGTAATGTGATTACAAGAATTTAACTGTATTCTTTGTTTTTTCATTGATGGGAGCAGGCGTGGCTTGGGGAACCCATCTTATGACCTGAAGGTCACTGGTTCTACTGGTTCTAGAAATTGAGCAAGGCACTTAACCCCCAACTGCTCCCCAGGCACCATGGATAGGGGCAGCTCACCACGTTGGGCATGTCTGCTTTGGCAGGGCATTAAATTATTACACTGGGTACACACACACTCACACCAGAACAATTTAGAGTACCCAGTTCACCTGAACTCCATGTTTTTAGATGGGGAGAACTTGAGCCCCTGGAGGAAACCCACACAGACATGGGGAGAACATAAAAACTTCACCCAGTTGGGGATTCAAACCCAAGACTTCAGTGTTGAGAGGCGACCTTATTATATTATATTATATTATATTATATTATTTTATATTATATTATATTATATTATATTATTTTATATTATATTATATTATATTATTTTAATTTATAATATATTATATTATATTATTTTATTTTAATTTATATTATATTATATTATATTATATTATTTAATATTATATTATTTATTATTTTATTTTATATTATATTATATTTTAATATATTGACACACTTTACTGTAGGGTTCTGTTCATGAGGCTACATTACACCTACATAAGCCTGTCATGACATAAACCTAAATAAATAGTTATAAAGGCTTATTGTATTAGGCATCATCAGTAATAAAGGTTACATTTGACAATTTTGATTTATGACAGATGACACATATTAGAGTAAGACTTTATAAATATTTGTGTAGGTTATTATTACTCATTACGGAAACAATTAGATAAATTTTGCCAAAAAGTCCATATTCAAAACTTCTACCTCACTTGAATCTGTAAGAAGTAGCTAGATTTTCTGTCTAAAGTCTTGTTTTGAGGGCAAAAACATTTTTACATTTATGATTATATTTTTGTTGTTTTTATATGGAACAACCCAACGGAAAACACTGAACCTGAACATACTGTATATACTCTCTTGATTCAAGGCTTTGTTATCCACTGTGGCATAGACACAGATTTTCACTCTATGGGACATTCCAGGAGTTGACACCCTACAGCTCTCACTGAATTTCAAACCGTGACCTACAGGTTACACACACTACCTACACAGTGTATCTCTCACACACCTATATCTCATTCTGTTTAATCTCATCACAGCTGCACAGCTAACATTCAAAGACACACCTCATGAAGAGTCCATGCCAGTAACCAGCAGTACTGCTATCAGTCATCTTCTCAGAGGAAAGGCAACGGAATATATTTTCCACAGAAGTTTTAAAATTCATCGTTTAATAATTGCTGAATTACAACTCCAGTCTAAACTGAAGCATCACCAAATTATGGATACAGTTAACAAAACATGAATCTAAAATTTGCATATATTCTCACAAGAAGCCTGGAAGCCAAAACTTGCTCTTTACTTTTGACAACACTGCCTTGTGTGAATTCTGAATTTTCTGTTCTTGTTTTCATAAATAACTCAGACTTTTACAGACACATAACTGCAGTTTTGAGCTTAACGTTTAATGCTTGTCTGAAGAACTTTTCCTTTCCAGCTCTTGATTTAAATGGATGATAATAACTGTCTGTTAAGGGAGAGTTAAGTTCCCATAATCAGTGTCTGTAAACGATGCACAGTGGAGACTTCAGTGGTGCCCTGATCGACGTTTGGGGCCCTACGCGCAGTGCGTGGTCCGCGTATGCAGAGCACCGGCCCTGTGTACAGACGTGTTCTCAGTCAACGACAGAAACAAAAATCTAATAAAATTATTTAAAAAAGCAGACGTTTATGGCTGGTGTTTCTAATAAAGTGGCCAGTGAGTATTGCTATGATTATATATATATTTTAGGGGCAGCCATGGCCTAGTGGTAAGGATCTGGTCTTGTGACCAGAAGGTCACCGGTTCAATCCCCATACAGGACATGACTGAAGTGCCCTTGAGCAAGGCACCTAACCCCCTAACTTCTCCCCGGGCACCAGTGGATAAGGGCTGCCCACCGCTTCGGGCACAAATTCTCACAGCCTAGTTTTGCTTCGTCTTAATATATGGACACTTCATTAGGTACACATCTCCTCTCATTGTCCATGTTATCAGCTCCACTGACCATATGGCTGCACTTCAATTACAGACTGTAGTCTTTGTATACTTTGTTAGCCCCCTCTCATCCTGTTCTTCAGTGATCAGGACCCTCACAGGGCAGGTATTATTTGGGTGGTGGATTCTCAGCACTGCAGTGGCACTGATGTGGTGGTGGTGTGTTATGTGTTATATGTTGTGCTGGTTTGAGTGGATCAGACATCTGTTGCTGTACAGTTTGTGTTGATCATTCTCTAGTCCTTCACTGGTGGTCACAGGACTCTGTCCTCAAGATGCTGATGGCTGGATAGTTTTGGTTGGTGCACTCCAACAGTGACACTAAGGTGTTTAAAACACCAGCAGCTCTGCTGTGTCCAATCTACTCATCCACACACTAACACACCACCACCACATCGGTGTCACTGCACTGCCGAGAATGATCCACAACCCCAATAATGCTGCTTTATGGTGGTCCTGACTGAGAAAGAAATAACGGTAGAATTCCTCTTTGCTGGTTAGTTAGCTAAAGAAAAAAGGTGGAAATTGGTATAAAACCATTTGCAGCTATAAGAACAAATTAGACTGCAAAAATGCTCTTGCCTTGAAAGTACTGTATGCACTCTGTTCAGTGCCAAATTACAGAGACAAATGCACATTCGGTGAAAACGGTTCTTTCCTATCTCTTTCAACACCTCCAATGGCATGTGCATGTGTGTATACACACATGCAACCGCGTCTGAATGCATGTAATCACTGATAAAGAAAAGAGACAGTCTTAGAGTGATAGAGGGGGGTGGTGGGTGGGTTGCTTTTCCATGCTTCAGCCTAAAGATAGGAAGCCAGATGCGCATCTCTATAAGCTCCCATGAAAGGCAGGAAGCGGCTGCTTTGATCGTCACCTGGCACGTCAAGCGCTCCTCCCCAGGGGTCTGCCCATTACCCCTGCTTATACACTCCTCTGACAGGTGGGGGGAAAAGCAGCTCCGACTCCGGCAGTGACACCACACACCTCTGCCTCCTGCTGCCACTGTGCCACGTTTATGTCAGTCCTCTACACAAACACTGCTGTTTGTTATCTGTTATATAAAGTAAGAGGGTTAGGTGCAGAACTGAATTGTCACCGTGGCTCTGTGTATAGTGCTACCCTTGACTCTCGGCACACTCATTAGCTGTCTATGAAAGCTCTATTAGATGTGCAGAGTTACGCGGGAAACCCTTGACATATCTCGGCTGTATTTAATGTGTGAAGTGCCACTGTAAAAACAATCAGTTCCAGCACACTCCTCATGAAGTTATTAATGCTAACGCTCTCCGCTGATGAATGACATTTCAAATAAGCATACATCCCTACATTTATGACAGCAATGAGAGAAAAGAGGAGATCCTCTGGGGAGTATTGGCTTTCTTTCTCTCACCATTTCTATCTCTCTCTCGCTCTGCCTTTCAATTTCCTTTCCATATCTCACTGTTGGGTCTCACTGGGGTCTCTCTGTATCTCTGTTGGGGTCTCTCTCTCTCTTTAAATTTCCTTTCTATATCCCACTGTTAGAGTCTCACTCTCTCTGTATCTTTTGGGGTCTCAGTCTGTCTGTTGGGGTCTCTCTCTCTCCCTGTTGGGGTATCTCTCTCTCTCTCTCTCTCTGTTGGGGTATCTCTCTCTCTCTCTCTGTTGGGGAATCTCTCTCTCTCTCTCT
>BRDA01026645.1:9848-31649 GCA_036984385.1 Crenuchus spilurus
GTCACATGAGAGCTGACCTTCGTTGGTTGGTGGACCTCCTGATGTAGTTATTTGATTTGATTTGATTTGATTTGATGTAGTCCTCCAGGTGGTTGGTTGCTTCCAGTCGAGAGTACACTGTGTGTGATTAGCTGCTGCTAATCTGTAAATGTATTGTGTTAATTGTAAAGCATCTTTAGGTTTGAGAAAGTCAATATAAGTGTAATGTTCATTCAATTATTGCTATTGTTATATCAGCTGAACATCAGTTGGGTCTGAAATTTGCTTCTTTAGCTTTATTATGGCGCTACCAAGCTAATTTAGCTCACAAGAAATGGTAGGCTAGTTTATGATTAGCAATGTCTCATGCCTAATTCATCACACTTTTTAATTTCTAGAATAATCTTGTTTTATAGAGTAATCTCAAATAAACTTCTCAGCTAACAGAAAACTTTTGCTCTTTTACTTTTAGTTCCTTAAAACATTATCAATTTAATTTTAGCAAAACATTCTAATGATGTTACATGTCTTTAATTAAAGTTACCACAATGTTAGTAAAAGTGTTTTGGTAACACTTTATTTCATTAATAGCTCATTAACTAATGATTAATAACTGTGAATAAATCATTAGTTCATGAGAATTTCATTAACAAATGATTTACTAATGATTTACTAATGATTTATTAAAGATTTGTTAACATTTGCAAAAATGAATACAATCATTAGCAACTACATGAACTGTCATTTATTAACATTTGTTCGTGTTCAAATTCTCATGAACTGATGATTTGTTCACAGTTATTAATCATTAGTTAATGGCTTATTAATGAAAGTTATTGTAAAGTGTAACCAGTGTTTTACATGTGAACTTTTTGATGTTGAAGAGGCCAGGTGGGCCTGGAATACCCCCTCTAACACCATGTTCCTGGGGCTGATTAGAGACTGGGCTCCAGGCAGTGGATATAATTCTCAATTTGATCCACACTGATAGACATAGTTGTTTGAATACAGAATCCATTTGGATTGAGACATGAGAAAGTTAGGTAATGTACAATATCAGACAGTAAGTTTGGACACACCTTCTGGACATTCAGAGGTTTTTCATTATTTAAAAATGGTCTGCAAGGTAGATTAAGACTAAAGTCATACAAACTATGAAGAAATACGTATGGAATTTAATAAACAAAAACAGAATATGTTTTATATTTTAGATTATTCAAATTGGGCACCTCTTGCTTAGATGACAGCTTTCTTGGCATTTGCAAAGGTGTGTCCAAACATTTGACATGTACTGCATATGCGTTTATTAAGGAAACCTTATCATAGACAGGTTCATTTATATTATTTGTGCTTGGCGACTGTGCACAATGTGTATTTAATGCACTTTTTGGCTTTTTGGTTGTTGAGATTAGTGTCATTTTTGATTGAAACACCTGGTTATCATGGCCACGCCTTTTCCCCAGGGCCATGAAACATTCTTATAAACATTTCTGTGATTTGTGAGGATGGAGGAAACTTCTTCTAAATTAGGAAAAATATTCTGTGAAACTATATATTTTGAACATTTTTGGAACCTTAACATTTCAGATAATGTTTCATCAACACACACAAAAAAAGAAAAATGTGACTTCTTACACTGTTGTTTATAAGAAACAGCAAAAGTGCAAACAGATTCAAACTTCCACATGGCTGCTATTGTTAACTCTTCAGTGTACTACTCTTACTTCTTTTTAGATAGCAGTATGCCATATAGCATAAACTCTGTATTTGAGATTCTTAATCTCTGATGTTAATCTAGTGGCTATAAATGTCCTTGTTAGCTACATTAGCTTCACAGCTTCAATGCAAAAGAAAAGATGCAAACTTCAGGCACTAAAAGCTTGCACAATCACAAATGTTTGGGACAAGGTAAAAATGTGTAAATTTGTTTTCGGACCAAATCCTTGCTTTAAGGGCAGCCTATTCCTGATCCCTGTTCTGCCACTGGCAGAGCAGACAGGAGAAAAACAGGGTTATCACCCCCTCCACTCTGGCTCACTGAGTCTGTCTCCAGCTCCTCAGAGAGAGAAAAAGAGAGTATTGAGGGTGTTATCTGCTCCCTGCACTCTTCATTACAGCACAGTCAACCAGCATAGGCCTTGACGGGCACCAGGGTGCTAGGGTGATGGGCAGCCAGGGTGACCACGGCCCAAGATTTGAACCTTTGGAGTTTACTTCTGGGAGGAGTTCAGCTAGACAGAGATATAAGCTTGTCTTCTTCACACATGCACACACAAACACATCCACACAGAGCTCAGAGGTCTGAGCTGAAAAACAGGAAGCTCGGTGTGATAATCTGACAGTGCAGGCACCTCAACAAGAGACAAGAGTCAGAAACTCAGAGAAACTCTTAAAAACAAGGTGCACAAAAAGTTATTTGGAGAGAACCTCTTTTGGTATCATAGTTAAATTTTTGTTAAATATTTTAAGTAAAAGTTATATGAAAGTTTTGTGTTCACAATTTCATTCAAAAAGACTGATTATCATATTATGTTAATTACATGAAAATGGTCATTTCAAACATTTATTTTTGGTTTCACTGTTGATCAGTGTGACATAGCTCATGAAATCCAGATTCTCAAATTATTAGAATATTTCATTTCCAGTTTGAGTAAATGAATATTCAGACTGCAGGCAAATGGGATTTGTTTATCTGTGGAGATGAATGTCTGCACTGTTATTTTCAAGTGATCAGATCTGATTTGTGTGTCCCAGCATCACAAACCTATCTGCATGGGTTGCTGTGGTAATGCCACTGGTGGCAGTAACTACATACCCAAGCTGGCATTGTGACTTTTATATGCAGAATCAAGGAAATATGGAAGTGCATCATCTAACCCTACATCTCATCTTGTCAAGATGCAAAAGACAAACTAAGCAATGGAGGAGGCTGGTATCCAGTGCTGTACAGAAGGTGTCATGCACTTCTGTTACTTCTGCATTTGATGTGGTCGGTTTGTTACTGTTCAATGGATGCAAACGGCACTTCAAAGTCCGATTTGAGTGTCCAGAACATCCAAACTAAGACAGATCTGGACAAATCCAGTTATAATCACATTTCAAACCACTGACAAATGGATTTCATATTTTAAAGTGAATTTCATGGGGACTGACTTTAAAACTTCTGTGGTTCTACCTGTTACCTGCTAATACATCTTGGTGTTACTAGGGGAGAAGGATTAATTTGATTTCTCTTTTCTCCTAGTTTGTGTTAGTTAGGGAGTTAGGTTAGATTGTGTATTTTGGGTTTCTTTTGTTTGTTAGGTTACTTAGTTTATGTTCTAAGTTAGTTTCTTTATGTTTATTATGTTTACCTTCTCTCCCCTGTTGTTTGTTCTCGTCCACACATTTGTCACTTGAGATATTGTGAATAAATCCCCCTTTTTGCTTGTACAGCTTTGTTTGTCATGTGTGATTTGGGGAAGACCAGGAACACAAGGGATACACACATTTTTATTTTATATTTATGTTATGGCCTGACCTAGACTGGGTCGTAACATGGGGATTATCAAAAATCAATCTAGATTTAATCCAGATATACCAAAAATTTGATTTTGAGACCACTGGGCCTCAGTGCTGTTCACTGATGAAAGTCGATTAGACGACTTTACATGTAATGAATATAACACATATGACACGTCTGAACAAAAATTAACTTCAATATTCTAATTTTTGGCACACTAGTACATGATGAGAAAAAGAAGAGAATTTTTCACCAGGAGTTTCTAAACATTTACATACAGTTGTTTAATAGAAACATTAAAATGGGGCCCCGAGTGGCTCAGACGCTACCACTATGACCCGAGGATCGCGAGTTCGAATCCCGGTCATGCTGTTTGCCATCAACAGCCGGGCCCAGGAGAGCAAAAATTGGCAGTGCTCTCTCTGGGCGGGTAGATGGTGCTCTTACTCTCCCCATCACTTTCACATTGAAATGTCCGCTGGCTCAGGCATCTACTGATTGGTCCAATCAGGACCCTGTGTGCCTTCCTCCGAGTGCGTTAGGCTCTCCAGTGATGGTGTATCAGCGGAGGTTCGAGAAGAGGCGGTGGCTGCATCACACACAACGGAGGAGTCTTGTGCTTGCCTGCACCCTCCTAGAGTCAGGGACATGGCAAGTGATGGGGAGAGGCCTAATGGAGGGGATGGGCTAATTGGCTACCACTACATTGGGAAGGGGATAAAAATGGGCAAAAACCTATAAATAAATTAATTAACAAAAGATTAATTAATAAATTAAAAAAGAAAAAAAAAGAAAAAAAGAAACATTAAAATGGCCCACGTAAAATGTATACACGATGTATACATAAATGTTATATATGTATTGTTTTTGGACATGAATGGGTTAAGAATGTACACTGCAGTTTGAGTGTTAGTTGAAATAAAATATAATTTATCATGACTGCTTAGGTACAGACCCCATACAATCTCATAATAGGCCACAGATCATTTGGATTCTTTCTCAAAAGTGTCAAAAATGGCATATTTTCAATGTCTTAATAAAGCCTGCATTAAGCAAACAATACATTAAATGTAATGCATCATTATGTCTAGTAGAAAGTCAGTGATTACAGCTGCCGTTATGCATAGAATCTGGACTGTCACATGCAAACAATCACACAGGGAATAATGACTTTCCCATTTGCAATCAGCCTCCACGTGACATGAGGAGCTTCTGTGGGGAAGCCGAGCCTGTCAAAGCTGACAAGAAAGCAGCGGCGTGGCCTGCAAGTCTGAAACAAACCTTTTATGAAATATTGATGTCCCACTGCTCGACTAACCTCCCTTTTCCAGCCCTGTCACATATGCAGAGCACTTGGCTCTATCTTCCAGCGTGCGGCTTTTGCGTGGATGTGGTGCTTGCGCCATCATTCTCCTGCCCCTGACCGACTTTGACAGTGAGGGCCTAAATTGCGTCTTCATTTTAAAGGTGTAACATGAATAATAGAAAATGGGGATGTACCGAAGCGCATAATCAAACTAACTAACCCAGTTTCTTTCCTCACAGCCTCTTAACTGCCATTTCTCTCATTTTCAGCTGTACCTCGCCAACATTTCTCCCCATTGCTTCCCTCGTTCTGTCTTCATTTCCTCCAGCATGAGGAAAATCAAACAAAAATGAGAGGTTCATATTAGCAAGTTTACTCTCTCCATTATTCCATAGTAAAAAGTACATTAGTGGAATAAAACAAATTAGAGCACAGCTTCAGATCGGAGCATGCATAATCTAGTTCTTCAAAACCCAATCAAATCCATTCTTCTCACTGCCAAAGTAATACTGACACTTTGCAAATTTTACAGCTTATCATGTAAATTACATCTCTCCATCGTGAAATAAAAAAGTGCAAATTCAATTATAGGAGTGTTTGTAGGTCGACTTCCCACTCTGTTCTACAGACACTGTTATTTAGTCTGTATTGAAACTTTAGTCTCTTTGATAATTGGATTTTCAGCTATGATGGATGCTCTGTAAGAGAGCCAGGTTGTTTGCTGGCAATTTGTTGATTTTTGGGACTTTTTGGTCTCTTTGTGAAAGTGCTTTTGACAACAAAGAAATAAAATGAAAGCTACAAAAAGAAAAGTGAAGAAAAACATTCAAGGGTTGTTATGAAATATGAAACGCCTCCCACTTCATGTCAGTTTCTTTTTGTAGTCAAATGCATCACAGGAGGCTGATTTGTCCACCATTCACATTGGTTTTAAGGCACATGTGTACCTTTTGCATATTCACCATTTATTCATCACACTGCAAGGAATGCATAACCAAACACTGCTGTGCAGGAAATGCACAACTGTCAAACAGCAAACAATGCAGAATATCTGTTTATCCAAAAAATTGAAGCTACTTCCCTTTACCACTAACCCATTTCCTGAAATAGATCCCTCCCCATTCATACAAGTGCTCCAAGGAGAAAAATTGCTTCTGGCGGCCAGCGTCCTACATAATGCAATTATGTAAACTACAAAAAAGAGAAGGGAAGAGGGGATTAAAAAAATGACACGGTTGATGGTTGATGACTAGCTGACGTTGAGGCACATGTTCAAAGCCCACACAAACCAGCTGTTTCATAACTGATCACCATATATCTGAAAGCAGTAAAAGAACAGTGTAGACATCTCTGTTAATTAAGGCATGCTTATACTACACTGCTGGACTATATTAATCATCAAAAGTGAACCTAATCATTAAGCCCAGTGTTACTGAGCACAATGCATCTTAGTCATTCAGCAGTATGTGTCATGTAATTGCAGTACAACTTTTTCCAACTTAAGAGTAGTGGTGTAATGAGTGGTGTAACATACCCTATACTTAGTATATGTTTTGTACTTAGAAATGAACCTATTTATGCTCCTAAATACATACTTACTAAATACCTACATCTTATAGCTTTTTAGCAAAGTTGGACATGTGCCACATATCTCATTCACTGTAATGAGTAATTGTAACTATTATTTGTTTGTCAAAACATATATTAGCATGCACAGATGTTTTGTTGTTCAAACTATATGTGAAGCATCACACTTTCAGAATTAACTAGATGTAGTCTCTGTTCAATTTTTAAACAAGTTTAGAAATAAACATCTAATTTAAAGGCTAACTAGATTGTCCACCAGCTTTAGCTTTTTATTTTCATGTTGCTAACTGTTTAATTTCTTGTTATCAATGTCTAGCTTGACTACCAATAACACTATGCTTTCTATTTTTGCCTTTTAATTGGTATTTATAGCAAGCATGACAGGGAAATTGATCAGTTATGCTGCAGTGGCTAGTGGGTGGAATATGGTGGGATATTATGAACTTAGATGAACCTATTTAGAAACTTGTCCTTAGTCTATCAATCAAATGTTCACTCATAAACCTTTAAATTACATTAAATGAAAAAAAAAACGGCATCTGACATATTATAACTGTAAATATAGGTATTTTGGTGGAAAACAACATTAAATGTAGATTTCACACACACACACACACACACACACACACACACACACACACACACACACACACACACACACACACACACACACACACACACACACACAGACTACTCACAAAAAGTTTGGGATATTTGGCTTTCAGTTGAAATTTCAGGATGAACCTAAAATGCACTCTAACCTTTACAGGTGAACTTAACTTGTGACCTCTAATTTTTTGAATGCACATGTGCAACTGTTCAGTGTTTCAATACTTTTTGCACAACTTGCTATTCTCTAACAAGAATCTTAACTGCAAAATTCACAACAGGTGTTTGATCCATGAATTGACCAATACATTTCCTGGTTCAATTAGAATTAGCATCTAAACATCCTCTTCATCATACTGTTCACATTTTGACATCATGACACAAAGATGACACTCAATCAACAGTACCTGGCCATTGTGAGGCTTCAAATAGGATGTTCTCAGACGGAAGTGGCCATTGAGCTTAGAGTGTTACAAAATGTTGTTAACAGGTTGCAACAGAGATACAGAGAGACTGGAAGAGTCACAGAAAGCCATAAAAAGAGATGTTTTTAGCCACATCCCACACTGATGACGGCTTCATTGTGAACAGTGTCATGCAGAACTGGATAGTGAATGCCACACAACTCCAGGCACATATATGGGAGGTCAGATTTCATTCTAAAGTGTCAAGTCAGACCATTTGAAACCTTTTACATCAGTGTGGTCTGCATGCTAGATGACCTGCAAGGGTACCTGACTACACCACCATGGGCCAGAGACCAGTTATGCCGGTCTGGTGGACCTCAGTGTTTTTCAATACAGAACTGCCCTACATTTTGTGAATGGTACAGTGACAAGCCCATGCTACTTGAATAACATCATTAATCCAGTTATTGTGCTCTACATGAACAACACAGGCCTAATTTCATCTTCATGGACAACAATGCTAAAGCTCATCATAGTTGCATCATTAGTGAACAGCTGCTGGAGGCTGGATACCTCAAATGGAGTGGTATGCACTTTGTCTAGCTATAAATCCCATAGATTTTTTGTTGGGGTATATCCACGACTGTTGTTGGCTTTTGTTTCAATAAATTGTTTGAGATGAGGAAATCACCATTGCATGGTTCTACTTACAAGCCCTACTTTCATGATATAATATCACTGTAGAGTGAACATTTAATGTTTGCAACAAGATATGCCAAATACCAAAAAATAAAAAAAGCAATTACCCACAGGAAAACAGAGTGAGACCCTTCCTATGGAATTCCCAGCTTGTGTGAAAACATGTCCTTACAATTCCAAACCCTATAATGGTGAGGATTTTCAATGGCTCAGTTACCACTCCACCATGTGTTTGCTAATAGAAAGTGAGAAATGTTGCACTTTGAAATGGTACGTTTGCCATTGACTGACACCGAATGTTTGTGTGGTGTCATTATCAGAGTGGCTCAGTGCATCATCACATGCCTGGTAGTCACTGAGGCATCGGGAGTGTTCACACCTGCTAAGTCTCAGTTTAAGAAGTCAATAGTGTATTGAACCAGCTGACTGGAGCAGAATAGGAACGTGTTTAAGTAGCATGATGCGAGGAGTACACTTCCTATTGTTACATATTTCTGATTGTAAGCCATGCAGTGGCCGTGGAAAAAAGAAGCAGCCTACGGCCTGTCACCCCCAACAGAGGGATTGAGGATGAGGGAGGAGAAGCAAGAGAGTGGAGGAGTGAAGAAATAAAGGAATTTTAGTGAATATAATCTTTTCCCCCCCATTTGCCCACAATGGCAAAATACAAAAAGACACAAAAAATAAGGCCCTGTCTAAACAGTGATTATATTCAATTAGAAAGATTTCATGTGTTTGTCTGGCTGAAATGTTCAAAGACTCACAGGGTATAATTGCATCATTTGAGAGCTTTTTGGAGCTTTTGGAGGGGAGAACACAGGCAGCGATAATGAGAGCAAAAATGATGAAACCCATTCTCATTTTCCTATCAAATATTTATTTCTCATTTTCCCTTCACCTAGACGTTTAACTATTATTGAAGACCTGAGTGTAGCTACACATATACTGCAGACACTTTATAATAGAAATAACAAGGTGATATACACTACTGCTCAAAGGTTTGGGGTCACAAATTACAGTTTTTCTCAGTCGATTTGGTACATTTCTCACATCATGATTTACATTCTCATCACAACAAGTGCATTTCTCACAACAGTTAGTGCAAACAGCAAAACTCAATGAAACATCTGCAAAAGCATGTAACTCATTCAAAATTCTTTGTTTTTGCCTCAAAAGCAAATATTTATGTCAATCAACTAGTCAGTGCCATTAGAATGTCTAGTCTGTGTGTCATTGCCTATGAACAAGGCCGTCAGAATACTTAGTCATGTTGTCAGCTTTTGATTACAGAAACGCCGGATATTCTGTGGTGTATCAATTGAAATGGTCTGTGTTACATACAAAATACAAACTTATACAGCACACACAGTTACACATGACTGAAGAAACTGAACTGGAATCAAATTTATACAGAAATATTATTTTGCTGTACTGTTCACACTGTAATTTTTTGACAAAATAATTAGACTGATATTCTGAAAGACAGACAACTGGCAACAAAATACAACACAATACAAAAACTACCAAACTACAGACGTACTCTAGACATTCAAAACAACCTGAGACAGTAACTTAAGGAGTTATAGAGCTTCCTTTTCTGTACATCCTGACGCTCCTCTTTGTTGGGCCGCATGTTTTCATCCACATCACACTGAATATCTCCTCTTGTAATGCAGCGTGTAAGGAATCTCCTGGAGTGTCTAAACCAGCCTACAGGCATCTGCTGTGATGTCCTCCCAAGCTGCATCCACGACAGTCAGCAGGGTCATCTGGGTGTGCGGCTGCTGATTGTACACCTTCCATCTCCAGGCTGAGAAGAGCTCATCAGTTAGGTTTAAGCATAGGTAACAGGGTGGGAGGAATTCCATCAACATCATGTGATGAATGGTAAACCATTGCCTGATGATGTTAGAGTGGTGAAAACTCACATTATCCCAAAAAAACACATTTGGGCAAATCCTCTTGCATCACACCTCTCTTAGCCTCTCATTATCAGGGATAAGAGGGTATACAAGAATGTAAGGAGATGCTGTATGTTGTAGGGCCCTATAATGGGAATATGTATAAGCAACGCACATTGTGATGGTTCCTCCCCATTGGCCTGGTACATCAGTTGTAGCCCTTTGGCTAACAATGTTTCGACCACACCTTCTGGATTTTTTCAAGTTTGAAGCCTCTTACAGGTCTAAAAGTGGAGCGGTTCTCCTGATTCCAGATCTATGATACACTACAGCACAAAATGAGTAATGAAGTACATATAATGTTCATTTTGGAAAAGAAACAGTTACAGATGTTTCAGCCATAGCAAATGTGTCAGTATGCATAAAGGTTTTACCTGTCGGCTACATACTGGTACTGCAGCTCTTTCACTCTGTCACCATGTCTTTGAAATGGAACTTTATAAAGCTGTTTCAGGCTCATCTGGTGTCACTGAGAGCTATTTGACTATCATTTGATCTAAACATTCACAAATTCCCCGTCTTAAATAAAAAAGCCAAGAGCCAAGATTCAACAATTTCATCAATTTAGGATAAATTACCAAAATTCACCAAAAACATTCATTGATATGTACAAATGATGTCTGAGAGATTATGAGAACATGTTCAGCACTTTTGCATGTAATGACCTAGGCGATGACAAAAAGCCTAAATGTTTTGGAGGGTAAGACAAATCAACAGACAATCAGTAGAACATATTTTGATGAACATGACATAAGCAACGGATAATATAAAGAACAGCAGATAATTGTACTTGAGCATTTGCATGAATGTACAAAAGCATTTGCAAAATGAGAAACACAACAAGAAACGCTATTATGATCTGCACAAGTGACAAGGAGATGTGGAGATTGTACGAATAGTTTTGAGAATTTCAATTTTGATGTGAGAAATGAACCAAATCGACTGAGAAAAACTGTAAACAGAACATCTTCAATGACATCACACTTTAATTTCTGAAGGAAATTGTGATAAAATTCACAAATGCTGCTGCTTCAGAAACACAATCTGCTATGGTGGACAGTAGGGTAGTACAGTGTCACTGCTTTTACTTCAGTTTTAGTGTTTCCCACAAGTTGTTGACAGTGAGTTTATAAGCTTTAGTCCTGCTGTTTACTCTCTGCCAGATGTTAACAGATGTTATGTTCAAGACATCATGGCGATAGATAGATAGATAGATAGATAGATACATACATACATACATACATACATACATACATACATACATACATACATACATACATACATACTTAATTGATCCCTTGCGGGAAATTCAGGTCCCAGCCACTGCCGGCAGGGCAGCCGTTTAACACAGCGCCAACCTTAACAGAAAGTAAGGAACTCATACATGAGGGAGGGGGGGATAAGAGAAAGAAAAATGTGAAAAACATGTGAAAAAAAAACTTTGCATAAGCACATATAAGAACAAGACATAAGCTGATGAAGACGTTTGGTACAGGTCAGGAAAAGCTGGGGGGGCAGCCGGACCAGCACACAATACTGTGGATACAAAGAATACTGTGGATGTGCTTTGAGTTAGCTTTAGTGCTATAACACTTATCTCAGTAACGTTGACATACTCTAGTTGACAAATGTCTGCAATCTTCTATTCTATTGATTATTAGTGCTTATTGAGGTTGTTTATGGATTAATATCTTATAGTGTACAGAGTGTTTATTGAGGTTGTTTATGAACTAATACTGTAACTCTACTCCAGTGTATTCACAATTCATAGTCCTATGATGTTTTGGACAAAATATGTGTTGACATCTGACGGAGAGGAAACAGCAGGAATAAATCCTATAAGTTCACTGTCAACAACTTGTGGGAAACACTAAAACTAAACTAAAAAGCAGTGACGCTGTCCTTCCTCACCCTTCAACCATAGAAGACTGGTAGCATCAGGATTTCTGCACTTTATCAGTCTCAAATCTAGAAAAAAATGTTATAATGTTATAATAGAAAATGTTTAATGACTGACCAGAAATTTTTGGATGGCATTGTAGGCTAAAAGACTATGTCTGTTAACAAATCTGGGCCTGATTTTATGGGCTCACATGAAGGTTTGTATAAGAAACAGAAGGAGCATAATTTTCACTGTTTGCAGCCTTCAAAAGTTGGATATGTAGTTGGACTTTGTAAAACATTGGAGGACACATATGTTTTATTATTTTTTTTTATACCAATTTTTGCTGTTTCTGTATTTTTACGCAGCAGAAAAATGTATAGTTACTTTGAATGACCAACTCCTCTCTTTATTCCTCTGAAATAAGGAGCCTGATTTTGTTACTGTGCCTTTAAGACTGATATATGTAGATGATCTCTGTTCTTACTGGGTGTCTTGTATTGTACATTATTTAAAAAAGTTGATGCATTAAATATAGCAGTATGCCAAACTGTTGAAACTTGAATAGTACATACATATGATGTGACATCACAAAAGCATTTCCACATTTGGGCCATATGAAGTGGTGCATTGATGTATGAATGGTTTGTTGTGAAACGTAACAATATTTGCACAATACATTGGGCTTATTTTTCAAATGTGCTGAAAATATTTTCCATGATATGGGCCCTTTAAAGAAATCATAATGTATTATGCCTTTAATTTTGATATTATAACCCTTGCTGGAATGCAGGCTCCATGGACAGGCAGTCAAATCGGATTTCTGTCCTTGTAACTGATGTGCGTCTCATCTTTTTTTTTTTTCCCAAATATGACAGCATGGACCTAAATCCAGACACTTCCCTGTGCTTTAGTGCTAGAAATGATAAGCTGACAACTCGCCAATATACAGTATGTACTTGCAAAAAATAGGAGAAAATCTATTATGATAGACAGCATGCACATGTAGTCTTTTAGCAAACTGTGATCTGAATTAGCATGATCAAATAAGATCAGGTTAATGAAATAGAGAGAAAATGAATCTGATCTAAGCATTGCTGTCAAAAGCCTGCTTTCACTAGAGTTACATTTTCACCTCATCAAGAGTCTGTGTGAAATGATACAACAAAGTGAAACATGCTGAAAAATGCTAGGAAAGCTGCTTATTAAAATGCTATGAATGCCACTTTGAATTTTAATGATTTTAGTCTTTTGATATAAACTTGTTTGTGCACATTTATATCATTGAGCAAATGCAATATTTTAGCCTGTTAGATACTAGTATTGTGAAAAGGTTTGTATTGATAATTTAATTAAAAAGGATACTGTTATATATTTTATATACTTATAAGTGACATATTTCAAACTTTTTTGTTTTAATGTTGATACTGTCTGAATAATCATTTACTCTAAATTAAAATGAAATATTCTAGTAATCTGAGATTCTGGATTTCTGATTTCCATGAACAATAAGCCAAACCAATCAACAGTAAATTTTATGAACAAATCAGAATATTATGATCACCTTAACAATGTATCTGCTTCGCAGGCACAGAAATAACAGTGTTTACTCAACAGTGATCCCTTACACTTTTCCTATTTCTCCTGTGTTCATTATAGAGGTTAACTGGTCCATTGCAGTGTGTTGATTGCTCTGCACCACTTGCTAGAGTCCTCATTCTCCTCTAGCATTAATAGCCTGTGGGGCACCACTGTTATGCTGTTGAGAGGGACTCAGTGTACAAGAAGTCCATTTTCCACACAACATCAATAGGGCTCTAGAACATCGAACACATTTTTGTGGTTTTTAAGATGCTATCACCCTTCACCTGGTACTCTTTTGGACATCACCTTTACTCATGATAACTGTTTTGTGCTCTGCTACAACTGACTGTTATGCCCCCTTATTTATACATGCAGTAAACCCTGTCACATGACTTCTTTGATGTCACAGGCCGAGTTCTTTTCAAACCAGGAGTGATTTTTAAAATTTTTTAAATTGAATTGTCTACATAAACGAAATTTTTCATGATATTCAATTTTTTTTTTTGATTTCCTACTTTGTGGATTGTTTTTGGTCTCCCCAGCTGACCTTTCTAGAAGACTTTGGGTCTCTGAGAAATAAATATTAATGATTTGAGGTCTGACTAATACAATTCAGATCTGAATTTTCAGATTTGGTCCTTTTCACATGGTGTTTTGTGCACATTCGTCTCAATGTTTAAGTACAATCATATGGTTTGATGTTGGTCTCCTCAGCTGATCTTTCCAGATGCTCCTGAGCATCACTGAAAAGAAGGCTACTCAATAAACAAACAAACAACTAACCAGAAAAGCAAACAAGTTTGTTTATTGAGTAGGATTTCCTGTATTTAGTACCTAATCCATGTAAACAGTCAATAAATACACAAGAAAACACTGTGCAGTGACTGAGACTACAGAGACTTACAGGTGTTCCCATTTAATATGTGAACAGAATGCAATATAATGCACTGTAAAGCAATACAGTTCTGAAATGTTAAAGGTGCAGGGACTAGGACTTTTATGTTCTGAAAGGATAAAGAAGCCCTAGCAAACAGTCAGAATCATTACAGAAAGAGTCAGTGAATGACATTTATCATTGCTGTTCTCTGCAGGCCCTCCAGCCTGTTCCTTGGCCAATTTGTAAAAAAGTGATGAAAATAGAATAAACAAACAGCCTATTTGTGGCATCGTTTCTAGCCTGTAAAACCTTTAAGGAGAACATGAAGAAAAGGAGTAAGTAATGGCTTTTATAACCTTCATCATTATTACTAAATGCATTGAAGCTGGATGTTCTATTCAAATGCAGCATCTATAATGGACTTAACTGGATGCATGTTTGTTAGAAGAGCTTTTCTGCTTACAAATGTAATACATATATTCTGTTCATTTGCCATCCTTTTTCCCCTTATTAAACAGCAGTGCACTCATAAAAATAAAGGTGCCAAAAGGAGTTCTTTAGAGTAAATCACTTTTGATGCCCTAAGTAACCTTTCAATGAATTCTTTTTTGGAGAAGCATTTTAGGTAGGAGATGTTAAGAGCTTTTTTTTAAGTGATTGAATTAGATTTCTGCTACAAGTGCAAGTCCAAGTCAAGGACCATTAAGGAACCTTTATTTTTAAGAGGGTAGATATTGAACAGAAGAATTTAAGGCAAAAATCTTGTTTCTATATAACAGTCCATTCTCACTGCCCTGTGACAGCTACCAGAGGCCAAAACAGTTTTGACGAACTGATTATTGCTCACTTTGCCACTCTTGCTGATCCATTGAAAACAATTATCTCTAATCATTGCCACTGTCCTGCCAGAAGGCCTTTGGCTGTCTGCTCTCTAACAGAATCAGTCACTTCATGCCACAACGTCAGTGGAGAAAAACAAGCATTTGTGAGTAACTACTAGTAGAAGAATGATTAAACAATTTGTGCAGAAATGTGATTGAGGAGATTTTCTTTATTTACTGGAATTGGTGCACAGGCGAACTTTTAAGAGTATGTAAAAAATCCTCAAAGGTTTTTGTGCATCTTCTAAAACTGGATATTGGAAAAAAGTTAATTTGTGTTTATAATGTCATTCAAAAATGTAATCAATTTTATATTCATTACACATAAAAAGTGAAATATTTAAAGTGTTTTGTTTTAATGTTGATTTTGTTGAAAAAATAAATTTGCTCAAACTCCAAATTAAAGATTCAAATTATTTTCTGGATTTCAGTCTGGGGAAGGGGTGGGGAACTCACCATGTCCCTGACCAGAACTAAGCAGAAGATAATGAATGGATGGATGTCACTTTACATATAATGAATATAAAATATTTACTTTTAATTAATTTAATTAAAAAGTTAATCTAATTATTTATTTTTGATTTTTTGAATGAAGTTATGAACAACTGTTAGGGTTTACAGGATATTTAAAGTTTTTTAATGTGATGTACTACATTCTTAAATAAGGAACCTTCATAAATATGCTTCTACAAGAGTTTTTCAGGGTTTTTAAAGTAAGTGGTATTATACTGAACAATGATATCCATGTACCTAAATGTCTGTTTAAATACACTATTTGAGGAGCCATTTTTGTTAAGATGTTGTACAGTTCTAGGAATTCCCTTTAAAGGCATTTGAAAAGCATATCTACTGCTTATCTACTGAATACTTCTTTAAGGAACAACAGGGGTTCTTCTATGGCATTATTCTAAAGAAAAAGGCCACTGTGTTTATTTGGCAGCTATCTTTTAAAGAGAATATATAGCTATTCCAAGCCTGATGCTCTGCAGATTTGTGGTTATGATTGCTGACATGAAATCAACAACATATGCAGAGTTGCAGCGCACTGTGTGTCCAATGAAAAGTAATTGGACTGGTTGAACAAAGACTATTTCATGCTTCAGAAAATGCACTGACAACTCACAAAAGAAAACTCAGAAAACCATAAAGCCTGAGTACAGAAAGTAAGTGTAATTTGCTTTGAGTAAATTTGTTTCATTGGCAGACTGGTGTAAGGACAATATCACACAAAAAGGCAAATGTGTTCAACAGAAGATCACAATGGCAATTAAAGCAAAAATCTGTTTGAAGGGGTAAAAATTGCAGACACCTTGACATTGACATTAGAGAGAACAAAGTGCACCAGAAACTTCTACAATACTGACTTATTGACTTCTATAATTAATTTATGGCACATGGTTTAGTTAGCATTACAATGAACAGATTATCTTCATACTATGAAGATTCAGCACCTTGGACAGTTCCCATCCAACACATCTCACTCGGATATTAAGCTGACACTGAATGCCTTCATTATCTGGATCAGGTGTGTTAAATTAAAGTTGGAGCTAAATTTTGCCATGTGGTAGATTTTCAAGACCAGGACTGAGCACCTCTGGATTATGCAGTAGAGTGTGTGCTTTAAACAATAGTTTACAGCAGAATGAAAGTTGAAAAAAAAAGTTACACTTTACAATACATTTTCAAGGTCTGATTTCTGCCACAGAGCAGTTGTGTGAATATCAATGCCGTGCATAAATCTACGCCCACACACGCGGCAGCTTTCAGTTCTTTATTTATCCACAGTGCTGGCAGTGGCAGGAACACAGTGCTAAAAGCCCCAGGTCCCAAAACTAGAATTCTGAAGAATTTGGGGCTGAATCCCGAGACTGATGACACGCCTGCTCTCAGAGCTCTGGGACTGTGACAAGTGTGAATGAGGTGTGAACAAGTCAGTGTGGGATTATAAAATGGAATTCTTCAATATGTTAGTGTGAAACCTCTTGTTCTACTACAAACATGTCCCTGAAGTGGAAGCTTTCAACTACACCCTTAAAAATAAAGGTGCCAAAAAGGTTCTTTGGAGTGATGCTGTAGATGAACCACTTTCAGTTCCCTAAAGAATATTTCATTGGCTGCTGGAACCCTTTCTGTAAATGAGATGTGCAAGTGTGAAGAACCTTTAGAGAACATCCACATAATGCAACTGTGCTCGTTGTTGAACACTTAAGCGAGCACTAGTTTATATCTCCTATTGTAAAGAATTGTAATGCTTTTATTTTGTGTATAATTGTGTATCTTTCCCTTTTCTACAGACTTTTAGCTATTGACACCTTGCCTAAAGTCAGGTATGGGCTAGAGGGGTAGAAAGCCCCCCAGTATTGAGTTGTGGAGCAATGGAACTGTGTCCTCTGGAATGATGGTGCTCCATGCAGTACTTTTGGGATGAGTTGGGGAGTTGAGGATGAGGTGGGGTGGTGATCATCCAGCATCCTGACATCCTTACAGCAATGCTCCAAAATCTAGTAGAAAGTCTTCCCTGGACAACAGAAACTGTTACTACAACAATAGCAGGATAAACTCTTTTTCAATACCCAAGAATCCTTATACTTTTGCCCATGTAGTGTATGAAGAGAATGGCTCATTTGTGAATCTGGTTTAGATTGATAAACTGATACATTTTTAATTATTGTTTTAATTGGTAAATGTAAATACAAACTATTGTCATGGTGGAAAAATATATATTCAGACCTGACCTCGAGGGCCAAGGATTACTTACTGATAATCATCACATATGTGTAAACAGCAGCTATGCAGTCCGCAACGTTCTATTTGAAAGACCAGAGCTGCACCAGCACGAGTGAGCCTTCCAGATGCACATTACTTCTACTGATTTAGTACAACAGGGTCAGAAATTAGCATCTGTTGTCCATCTGCTGATGAAATGATCACATTGTGATATACTGCCTCTATTGTTTATGCTGGTATTGTAACTCACAGGCACATCATGTCAATTTCTGACAACATGAATAACATGCTACACATGATGTGCAAGGCAGGTTTATGTATTCATAGAAAACAGTAAGAAAACCATGACCTTTAGCCTGAGGATAACATGTTACAACACATAAAACCATATGTGGACAATGATTAGATTCAACTTTTGCCAATGTGTTTACACACAAAGGAATTTGACAACCACATTTATCCATGCAGATGTGCCCAAAGCAGTGGGTAGCCCTATCTACAGCACTTGGGGAGCAGTTAGGGGTTAGGTACCTTGCTCAAGGACACTTCAGTCATAACTTGCCCAGGGATCGAACCAGCGACCTTCCAGTCACAAAACCAGATCCCTAACCATCAGGTCACAGCTGCTCCCACAGAAGTTATGTAACAGAAGGCAAAACTACCGATGAGAACCGGTGCTGGCCTCTCTGAAAAAAGATTTTGCAATGGTGCTATTCAATGTTGGGTCATTTCCATACATAAATGGTTCTTTACATGGTGAAATTTACATGATATTGTATATTTGTATATTTTTGCATATTTTCCTGCATGTTTGCACAAAACCTCTTTATTATCTCTTATATTATAGTTCTTTACTGTCTTATTTTTTTTTTTTTGTTATTCTCCCCACATCCCTTCTTTTTATGTGAAGGAGCAGTCACCAAAGCATTTCACTGCTAATTGTACCATATATGACTGTGCATGTGACAAAATTGATTTTCAATGTTTTTTTTCTCTATGAAGAATAACCAGTTTTTTTGGTTTTATTAAGATTGTTGTCCTCAGTGATAGTCTCTGAAAAGAGTTTTTCAATGGTTCTTTCATAAAAACAATATTAATATAAAGAACTCTGATGTTTGCTTGAGTGGTTCTTTGGATGGTTGGATGGTGAAATAGTTCTCAATAATGAATAAACTTGTACATGGTTCTAAATGGTTTTATATACAGTGGCACATAAAAAATAGAATTTCATGAAAACGTTCATTGTTGTTCATAACTTATTTCAGAAAGGTGAACATATACTAATTACATACAAAGTAACATTTCAAACCATTTTTTTGTTTTACTGTTGATCAGTATGACTTATAACTCATGAAAATCAAATACAGAATCTTTTAAGTTTGAGTAAATTACTTTTCAAACAGTATCAACACTAAAAGAAAAAAAGTTTAATATATGTCACTGTATGCATAATGAATATTTATAATAATATATAATATATAAAATATAATATCATTTTTAAATTAAATTAAGTTGAATTACAATTTTTAATCAAATGGTGAACATAAGTGACATTTTTCACAATATTCAAATTTTTGAACTAGTAAATTTAGAGCTAGTTTATAATTAATGAAGTGGAAATAAAAAAAAACAAGTTCTAACCTTGTCAAAGAATATTTTTAGTTGCTTTTCAATATCACTTTTGCTAAGCATATAGAATATATTAAGCTTTGGCATGCAATTACGTTTGACAAGTAAAAACTGTTAATAAGTCAATAAGTTACATCATATCAGTTACTAAAGCAGACTTTAGTTAAAACTACTAGAGCACCATTTAAAATGGTCTAATGTATTAGCTGGAATTTTAAGCTCATTAAAATCAATTTTCAGGATTTCAATTAGGAAAAGCCTAAATGGAGATCAGCAGTCTAAATTACATTCCATATCTATGTTTTTAATGTCATTATTTCTTGATTATTCTGCAATCTGGTTCCAAGTTCTAGAACCTCACATTAATTTCACACACGTTCAGTTTGGCATTTAAAAGAAGGGATAAAAAAGCATCAATCAGAAATCAGTATCAGTCGCATTTTTGAAATTTATTTGAAGGATACCCAACCCTAGTCGGAAGTCAGACTAACCCTGACCTTGATCATCTATGCTGTCTCCTGATATCTGTGAAGTTTTCAGAAAGACACATTCCAAGTCTAAGTACAAATCTGACAATGAGGATCACTGAGCAGCTTCCTCTCTTCCTATCTTTGCGACAGTGAAATTGCAACTGGGCGCAATGTATCACTGATAAGGAGTCAGCCAGCTTGTCCTCAGGTCACCAACAGAGTTTCTGCACTTGTCGTGCCCAGCTCGTGTCCTCTTTGACAGACTTTTACTCGTCTCGATTGATTTGGGCTCCAAGGCCCTATTGCATTCCTGCCCCTGGCACGAGC
The DNA here is from genome assembly GCA_036984385.1 of Crenuchus spilurus. Classification (NCBI taxonomy): domain Eukaryota; kingdom Metazoa; phylum Chordata; class Actinopteri; order Characiformes; family Crenuchidae; genus Crenuchus; species Crenuchus spilurus. The sequence continues at coordinate 30,276 of BRDA01026645.1, forward strand.
ACCAACCGCTGATCAATCATGATCAATCGCCAACACAACCCCATGGATAATGAAGACAGTTAATGATGTTTTCAAATCTTTTAGCTGGAGGAGATGGCAGGCAACAAAACCGCTTGTCTGTTGCCTTACCTAATTAAAACGTTGCATCACTTCTCAATTAGATGTTCGCTTTTTTCAGACCCAAGCTAGACTCATTATGGGCCTGACTCTAATTAAAGAACATATATTCCAATACTCCAGGGTGTCCTACTCAGGAGGAAAAAAAATAAAACACCATCGATCTGTCCTGTTTGCCTTTTAATTTCCTGCTTAGCTGGAATGCGAGTAAACGGGAGTAAAAATGAGACAACGAAAGAGACAGAGTTAGGGTGAAGACTTTAAGCTCTAGGGCCTGATTCCAATTCACAAACAAGGATTTTCCTCAACCTTCTACTTGATCGGCTCCAAATATTCCATGTTACAGGGGAAGTTATAATATGAGAGTGACTATGAATATGAATAAAATATGAAAATGTTTGCCCTGTTTTCCCCTCTAGTATTATTGTAATGTTACCATTATTACATGACCTGGATTTTGCAGATGCAGTGCAACTTAAAAAGGACAATGAGGACATTAATGACACTGAGTTTGCTCTGAAGCTAAATATGAAAATGTTATGAACAAGGAGGGGTTTTGTATTGCTTAGTGTACTGGAACACTGGATAAATCAGTACTGTCAAAAGCATTTTATTAACAGTGAAGATGCCAAATGCTTTTCTTATGATTATTACTTATTCATCTATTATCTTCAGTTGGTGGACAGAATGAAAAAAATCATACAAATGTACATACAGTGCAGCTGCTGATTTGCCCTATGGCTAGCTATGGTTGGTATGGTCATAGTGCAGTGATTCTAGAACAGTGAAAACTAGCACAGCCTCCTCCAGTACATGTGAAGTCAGCCACCACCTTTTTTCAAACTGCTACTGATACATCATCGCTGGGCAGCCAATGCACTTGGAGGAAAGTTAGGATCTCTAGCTCTGATCGATTGGCTGACAGATACCTAAACTAGCAGACATTATATAGTAGTGATGAGGAGAGAGCACCATCCACCCATGCAGATGGCCAGCAGTATGCTTGGGATTTGAATTCGCGATCATAGTGTGAAAGCCAATTAACTTGTTTAAAACGTTTACTTTTTGTAATACACAAATTTATTCAGATAAGATAAGCCTTTATTTGTCCCACAATGGGGAAATTTGGACACTCAGCAGCAGAGGTGGGAGTAAGTCCCTCATTTGCAAGTCACAAGCAAGTCTCAAGTCATTGCCTTCAAGTCTCAAGCAAGTCCCAAGTCACTGTGGTGAGAACCAAGCAAGTCAAGTCGAGTC